>CAOJBI011089444.1:0-10781 GCA_948277035.1 Euphorbia corollata | reverse complement strand
TAGGTGACGCAACCACACGAGTTCGCAAGTAGTCTGTGCCATGAATGCTGCACTTGAGCGTGATACCATTGTTTGCTTCTTACTCTTCCACGACACAATATCACCACCAACAAATACACAATATCTGGTTGTAGATTGTCTATCTGTGATATCTCTTGCATAATCAGCGTCTGTAAATCCTTTTACCAAATGGTGACCATGAAATGTCACAACCAGGTGTCCTTTTAAGAAAACATAGGTTAGGTCATCCCAATGTGAAGTTCTAGGAGTTGAAACGTACTAACTGACAATGCTGATTGGAAATGAGAGTCAGGTTGAGTGATTGTGAGATAGTTTAATTTTACTATAACTCGTCCGCACGACTCGGGACTCTCTAGGAGATCTCCGTCGTTAGGTCTCAACTTCACATATGGTATCATCGCTGCATCGCAAACTCTTGCTTCAATCATTCCGGCATCAGTTAGTAAGTCAAGGCAATATTTCCTTTGAATCAAGAAAATTCCCTTTCGGCTTCATAGTAACTCAAATCTCAAGAAATACTTTAATGGTTCAAGGTCTTTAGTTTGAAAACTTTTGCTAAGAAATGTTTTCAACTTTGAGATCCCTGTCTTATCACTACCGGTAATCACAATATCATCCACATGCACTACTAGTAATATGCAACCTGAGATGGATGACATAAAAAACACAGAATGGTCATATGCACTTCTTCACAAGCCAAATTCAACAACAAGAGAACTGAATCTTCCAAACCACGCACATGAAGATTATTTGAGGCCATACAAAGATTTCTGCAGCTTGCACTTTGTTAAATTCTCCCTTAGCAATAAACCCAGATAGTTGCTCCATGTAAACTTCTATCACCATGCAAAAATGCATTCTTTACATCCAATTGATGAAAATCCCAGTTATAAGTTGCAGCTAGTGAGATAAAAAGACGAACGTAAGAGAGTTTGGCTACCGGAGAAAAGGTCTCAGTGTAGTCAACATCATAAGACTAGACGTACCCTTTTGCTACTAGCCGAGCTTTCAGTCGAGTGACTGAAACATCTGAGTTCATCTTGACCGTGTAGACCCATTTACAACCAATGGCCTTATTGTTGGAAGGTAGTTTTACCTAATGCCAAGTATAACTATGTTCAAGTACCATTATTTCTTCTTTCATGGCTTTGAGCTAACCCGGATGAGATATAGCTTCTGCTAATAACTTTGGAACAACAACAGAGTCCAAGACTGAGAAGGTGGTGATAGAGCATCATAAGAATTGAGGGTCGAAATAGGATGAGTGCACGAACGTTTACCTTTGCGGATAGCAACTGGCAGGCAATGCTTGGATCTCGCGTAGGCACAGGATCTAAAGACCAAGCAATATAGCAACATTGGTGGTTGGGTTACTAAAGAAAGCCTCAATCACCCACGGTGTCCGACGGGAGTAGACTTGACGGACAACAGGTCGAGAGTGGTCAATATGAGTACTTGGATGACCAGTAGGAAAATTATCTTGCTCTTTTATAATGTAAACATGAAACTCAGTGTCTGAGGTATCTGAGGAAGATGATATAGGATTGGACGCAGGGAATTGAAAGAAAGAAGTGGTTTCAAAGAATGTGACATCTGCAGACACCAAGTATCGTCCTAGGGTAGGAGAATAACATCTATAACCTTTCTGTTGTCGAGAGTACCCTAGAAAGACATGCTTGAGAGATTTTGGGTCAAGTTTTGAGACATTAGGTCGCATATCTTGAACAAGACAAGTACATCCAAAAACTTTAGGAGGGAGAGGAAAGAGAATTGTTGATGGATAAGAAGAGAATAAGGGATTTGATCATGAAGGACTAACAAAGGCATATGATTTATAAGGAACAAGCAGTGGAAACTGCATCAAACTAGAAGGGTTTCGGGACCCGCATATGAAATAGTAGCGCTCGAGCAACTTCTAGTAAGTGTTTGTTCTTACGTTCAGCCACTCCATTTTGTTGAGGAGTAACGAAGCAAGAAGTTTGATGGAGTATGCCATGTTGCGAGAGGTATGATGAAAAGGAGTGGGAAAGATATTTTTTTGCATCATCACTTCTTAATATACAGATTTGTTTATCGAACTGTCTTAAATTCGGCATGGAAAGTGCAAAAGATGAAAAGCAAAGTTACTCGAGAAAAATCATCAATAAACGTTACAAAATAGCGAAATCCCAATTTAGAAGACACCTGATCCCAAATATCAGAATGGACTTAATAAAAAGGGGAGTCAACATTTTTGTATTCGAGGAGAATAATATACCCTATGATATTTAGCACATCAATAAGTTTCACATTCTGAGGTAGATTCTCCTTTCAGAATAGGACACAATTTTTGAAGAGTTGTGAGAGGAGGATGACCTAGTTGACAATGAAGATGGAAAGAGGTAGAGCATGCGATTGATCGAGGCACCTTACTGGAATTGGTTCAAGTGTATATAACCCATTTACCAATGTTCCTCTACCTATCATTAGCTTCGTCCCAAGATCCTGAAAAAGATAGCAAGTACCAACAGTTATGGCTTTTATGAGTTGACCAACAGATAATAAATTAAAGGGAAACTGGGGTGAAAATGAAACATTAGATAAGGAAAGGTTTTTAATTGGATTTGTTGTTCATGTCTAATAACCGAAGCTTTAGATCTGTTTCCTAAGTAACCGAAGGTAGGTTAACTGAAGGCATGAAAGAGGAAAGTAAATCTGTGTTTCCATGTTTCCAATCATATGATCGGTAGCACCTGAATCGATAATCCAATTTAAGGATACCTTGAAAAGACAAGGAGTTTGGTTCCTAGTGTTGGCTAAAGCAAAAGTTGGTTGTTGTTGTGCACTTGTTAACGGATATGGTGATTGATGGTGACGAGGCTTGAGGCGTTGGCAAGATTCCCCCTTGTGCAGCGACATGAGCAAATCTCTCAATTAATTTTCTGTCGTTGATTCTAGACGAACCAACACTAACTTCAGTAATGATTTTCTTATCATCACCCGTTGCTCCACTTAAATAACCAGGACTGAACTCAATTCTTCTTGGTTATTACAACTCAATTCAACAGAATTCTATCCGACTCAGCTAAAGAAAGGAACAATCAAGGATAATGAATAAAAGGAACAGGAACAAGAAAAAAAAAGAAAGGATCAGAACCAGTTTATCGGTGAAAAAGAAAATTGAACGTAGACTGTACTGTCCAATCTCACTCCCAATACGAAAGCATTCAAACCAAGAAAGTAACTAGACAGGGCTGCCAGAAATGGAGAGACAACGCCGATGATGAAGTTTCTTTGGAGAAGCTGGCCAGAAATGGCCTCACGCACCGGCGTGTGGAGAAGGCGGAATCAGCGGTGGCGCGTGTGACTCACGCGCTGTAGAAACAGCGACCGGAATTCGATGAACTGGCCTAAAATAAGGTGGGCTGTCGGTTTGTAAGGGATGTGAGAAAAAGAAATGGGAAAGAAAGGGTAGGATATGAATGTCAGTTGAAAATCTGACTGTGTTTGGCCAACGTGAAACCCAAGAGCTTACACTCGCTCTGTTACCATGTAAGATTAGATGAAGAAATAGATACAGAAACAGTGAAGATATACTAGAAACTTTCTTAATTAACTCATTCGGTACATACGAATATATACACAACTAGGTATGAAGACCCATTCCTCTTTACCATCTCTTGTCTGCTAATCATACATATTACAGCCACCAATAATACAATACAGTACTCTAACAGCAGCAAGCACTACAGTACTCTAACAATAACAACTGGGATTCATGAACCTATATTTACTTAACCAAGTTTAAATCTAGTGAAGTTTGAAGCAAAACCATAAAAGTGCAAGGCTTATGCAAGAACAATTTCTCTGAGTTACATGAAACTAAATTTACTTGTCCAAGCTTATCTTGTCAATAACATTAATATCTAATAATTTACTGCTGAGGTTGGATTTCTTTCTTATATACCAACAATGTCTGAGCTAATCTATCAAGTAACTTGACAATCTTCTTAATGGTTAGAAATGCTAGAGACCACATGGTTTTCTGCATCAGTAAAAAGTTAAGACATTACTTTTTGGAATACACTCAACAGACTCATTCAATCTAATCAAGGGAACTTTTTAATGTATGCTTTACTGATTCTGTGTTCTGCAGATTAGACAGCATCGTTGGCTTATTTGCTGCTGGGTGCCAGCCTAGTTCCACTAGTGATCCATTTGGCTTGCGTAGAATCTCTTATGGTCTAGTAAGTTAATCGCTCATTTTCTGCGTGGAATTGAGGCTTAACCAGTTTTTAATTTAATATGGCATTGTTTGTTTAGGTCCAAATATTGGTGGAAAGGAATAAAAACTTGGATCTGCTTGGTGCTCTTAAACTTGCTGCTGAAGTCCAACCCATTCAAGTGGACACCCATGTGATAGATGATGTAACACAATCCTTTCGCTAATTGTTTATATATATGGGAAATATGGTGACTTTGTTTTTGACAAAGTTACCTTACTTTGCCCTTTATGATCATTGGATTAGTGGTGTGAAAATTGATCCAATGGTTAGAATGGGCAAGGTGATGGATGGTAACTTTGTCATGGACAAAGTAACCATAGAAAGCAACACACACACACACGAGTATATATTAGGATGTTAGCTTCTTGACTTTGTGGAAAAGCAAGGAACCATGATCACTCAATTATCTTTTGTGTGTGTATATTTGGGTCATTTTGCCAGCTTTTTGTAGGGATTGGATCCACAACCCAACACTCCTTTTCGGGATTTGGACACGGGGAACAGGGTTTTTTTAATCTATGTTTTGCTCATTAGCCAACCCTTTGAGATCTGAAATGTCCTAACATTTATTCCAATAATTTCATAGAACACAGTATTAAAGCATTTTTCATCTATCCTCTTACTTCAGTGTCCAGTACTCCTCTATCCATGGTGTCTCTCCCGAGGAATTTTTTTTCTAGATTGATCTACCATCTGTTAGAAATAAATGACTAACAGATTCCAGACGTTCTACCCGTAACTCGAAGCAGAAAAACTTTCAAATATTGAAGCCAAACAGACTTACATTTGATTGGAGACTCATTTTGCCTGAGCAGTTTCTGTTTCAATCTGAATGATGCTAGATAAGATGAATTTGTTTGTAACTCCATTAGTTGTTTGTTTCAACTTCATTGTTTCTCTTTTCATGAACTCTATGTAAGTTCTGTCCTTGATTATAAATTCTGCATCACCATCCATGTGTGCGTGTGTGTGTGTGTATTATGGGACATGTTGTGTTTTCTCTTGAGACCACTGAAAGTGATTTCTTTTTATTTTTCAGGTGTATCAATTTGTTATTCGTAGATTAGAGCAGTATCTGGTGAGTATTGCATTGCGCATCAAATATTATCTAATCAGTTCAATATGCTTTGCATGGCCTTTATAAATCAAAGATTATTTAATCAGTTCAATATGTTATTCGTAGATTAGAGCATATCTGGTGAGGATTGCATTGCGAATCAAATATTATTTATCAGTTCAATACTTCAATACGCATTGCATAGCCTTTTCTACATGATATTGTTTAACAAAATGAGGAAACATTCAGTTGCATGCATTGTGCGAATCTGCTATATTCTCATAACGACCATGTGCATATTTCTCACCCCAGAAAGTTAAAAATGAAGCATAATTAAATGTAGGAAAAGATTAGACTAAACTAAATATAGGCTCCATTGATGGTCTTGTTTAATATCATCGGAGTGTAAACCGATTCCATATGTTTTGAAAATCAATTACAACAATTTTGATGTTAAGTAAAAAATTGTCTAATTAGATTTTAAAACAGTTTTGACCTTCAATATTCACATTTTTCAGGAGGTTATATTCAGTCTTTTGTCTAATTATATTCTGATTAGTATCCTATGATTCATGCAACTTGAATGGTCGCTTTTCTGCTGTTCTTGAATGCTTATGGCGATGCCTTTGGAATTTCTACAGGTTGATAAAGGAATAAGTACAGAAATTGTTCGTTCTGCCCTTTCACAACGTGCACCTGTCCCTTGTCTGGCTGCAAGAACAGCTTACAAAGTATGTGCTCTTGCTTCTCCCGCAGTTTTACATATAATAATGCTTTTCTAATAGTCTAAACAAGACATCAACCTAGTTGTAAAAGATTTTCTGTCGTTTTCTTTTGACACAAAATTATTGTAATCTTATATTCTTATACTCCCTCCCTTTTTCATTAGCTGTGTTCTTAAGGTTGTTTGTTAATATCAGAACTGCCTTAATTAAGGCTATAAAAGTACTTATGTACCCCTATGACTTTTTGTTCTTTTGAAAGATATTTATATACTTTTTTTCATTTAAAATGTGCATTAAATAAGGGAAAAATGAAAAGGTGTTTAAATTGTTTCATTGAAATCTGAAAATGAAAAGTATTTAAAATAAATTTCAAGGGTCCTGAGAAGACAGATATCAGAAAAGGGAGGGAGTAGTGTTTTTATGCGGAGTCTGATTTTCCAGGAAGTACATTCCTTAATCCTTTTATATTTTTATATAAGATTCGTAATTGTATGTTAATCAATAAACAGGCATGCTTGCAAATTAATTAAATGAAGACATTTGTTTTTTGTATGTGATGATTAGTGTATCAATTTATTAGAAAAATAATATGAACTGCAATTCCAGGTGTTTTTAAAGAATAAGATATTCTTAGTGTTTCCTGTCACAATTTGAATGTGCTCCTCTTGCCATGAGATCGTTTACGACTATATTTCTTCTATTTTCAGTTTGTGCTCTTTATTTTCTAATGTTCTGGTATATGGAGTTCATGCTAACCTAAAAATTGGTTTCAGATGGAAACCTTGTCCAGAGGCTGTCTTTTCCAAAAGGTAGTTGAAGCATATGCTCGCCCTACAAGAATTGTCCGTGGAAAGGATGTGGATGCTGATATGGAGGCATGTCTATCTATGCTGAAAATGAATTGTCTTTAATTACTGTGACTTGAACTTACCTTGAAAGTGTACAAAGATTTTCTGGTGGATATTATAAAGAGGGGTGGATGCAATAAGGTTATTTTCGTACAGTGGATATAAAAAGGTTTTAATGCTTCATTAGTACTTATAATCTATTCATTTCCAGAAAATATATTTTGGAAATGAAAAGGGATACATTCTGCTCATGAAAACTATTACTGTGATTATAGGCTATAGCTGTATTGTTATATGGTTCACATGAGGTTTAAGTCTTTTTTGGCAACTTTGAAAGCTTTATTATTGCTTTTTTTTCTAATTAGTTATAGTTAAGATCTTGAATTGATGTGTTCTTATTCGTTGAACTCTTCTCTTGATTTTATAGTATATTATCTTACAATGTGTTAAAAAATTTTGTTAGGTGGATGAGTCTGCGTTCGAGACAGCAGAAGAGAGCTCTTTGTGGAGAATATTCTTGTCTGTTGAAAGCAAAATTAATTCTGGTACTAGATGTTTCCTCTTCACTTGAATACTTCATACACTAGTGCATCTGTAATATTTGTAGTGGACGTTACTTTCAGAATGTTGCTTGGTTGGCATTTTTATTTGAAAGAATATCTTCTTGCAGGCACTGAGGTAGATGAGTTTGTTGAGGTATCGTCGCAGCTAATACAACCGCTAGAGGATTTCTTCAATAATGTATTTGTAATGGTGGTATGTTTCCGATATAATTGAGTTTTATATCCACTAATGGGGAAGAATAATATTTAGGGCCATTGAAGTTGATAAGTGTTGACTTTAACTTAGATTTAGCCCTTGAAGTTTGATTTTTGTTAAAATATAGCTCTTTTATGGACAAATTTGTCATACCTGGACATCACTGGGCATTAGTCAGCTGAAGTTTAGCCATTTACAAGAATATTTCATGAACATGATTATTTTTTCTACAAGGGCGAACATGGGTTAACTCTGACCAAGTCAAAGTTCAAATGCCAGAAAATATTGTTGTGTATAGTTCTAGGACGAACATGCATGCACTCTGGTGCACACAAAGAGCATAAGAGCAAGGGGTTGCACTTTTATTTGATTTTAAAAGCTCGTCTGGTTGGTGGAATGGCTATTCCGTGGAATAAGAGATAAACGAATGAAAAAAAGTTAGAATTGGTAGAGCATTTGTATAGTATCTTTAAAACGGATGGAATAGCTATTCCTAGCTATCATACATGTCATAGAATAGTTATTCCCTCCTCTCGGTAAGGAATAGTTATTCCATGAAATGTATGATAGTTAGGAATATCTATTCCATCTTTTTTTAAGGATTCTATGCAAATACTTAACATTTTTTCATTCATTTTATTCTATTCCACGGAATATCAATTCTGCCAACCAAACGGGTTCTAAATATATCTGCAAAATGGTCAATAAGAAGAGTTTAGAATGTGTCGCACTTCACAACTGGTGTATTCAAAATTTCTGCAAATATAAACCTTGTGTTGTTCATTTGATGTGTTTGGACACCTAATACATGCTTTTACCTGGAAGCAGGATGATGAAAGAATCAGAAAGAACAGGCTTGCTTTGCTGAAGAAAATTGCTGATTTGCCAAGAGGTATAGCTGACCTGACAGTTTTGCCTGGATTTTAGATTTTGTCTGTTAATCAATTTTATTTTAGTACCAGGCAATTAGGCCAAAGGTGGGATGAGAATATGAAGTTTAAATAGATAATTGAATAGAATTGTTCAGTTATTATATCTTTGAATCAACTTATTGTACACAAAAAGCACCCTCCACTGCTACTCAAGAATGTGCGTCATTGTTTTCAGAAATTTTGACCAAATAATGCAGGTGAATTTATAAACATTAGACTGATGGAGAAGGATTTTCTGAACTTGGAAGGTAGTACATTTGTAAATTTCAATCAATCTTAATAATTTATCCAGTTTCAATGGTCGGTATTTTTTTCTTAATTTGCCTCATTGTACTTGTAATAATAACAATGAAAAACCTCATGCACTCCACCCGAAGGTGGATCCGAACCTGTGACTTTTAGGACAGCTTTATGTCTCAACCAACTAGGCTAAGATATTTGCCGCAAGTTGAGATTAAATTTTAGTTGTCTGTTGGATCTCTTTGGAATTAAATATCAACCATCAAAACTAGATGGATATTTGAAATTTACAAATATGTGAAAAATAATCCTTTTCCTTCAACTGATATTTTGTAATTGCCATGAAATTACTGGCTAGTAGTATTGCGTTAGACATTTAACTGCTATTGTTGCATTTTATGATATTCTTTTTTCCCTTTCGATGTCCTTGCATGACAAATTGGGATGAAAACAGAAACAAGGGTAGAAAATGTGTCAGACATGCTTTTTATGTATGTTACTTTTTCTTTTTATCATACTTTACCCTATTACAACTACTGATATGAAATTTGATTTAATTGTTCTATAGGGTAACAAACTAATAAATCTGTCAAAAACAAGTCCGTACATTCCTTAACCGGAGTATCTGAAAGTTTACCTGTATTAACTAAAATCCAATTTTTTTAAAAAAAATTCTGTTAAGTTATGTGGCTTTCATTACTTTTTTATATTTATTTTTTTGTCCATATTATGAAAAGTTAAGTTTGCTAATATATATTTTTCGTTAGAAGTTAGCTATAATATACTATAAAGGAAATGAATTATTTTGTAACCCATCTCAAAGTATTTAGGCATAAATACAAAAACATAAAAATGTTATAATTCCTGAATTTGACAAAAGAAATCGCTCCTTGTCATGGATTTTGTTCTATGTTGCACAAAAAGCAATCCAATATTTAAAGACATTCAAATCTTCTAATGGATGGAAAAATAGTTTGTAATGGTGTCTATAACTATAAATATAACTTCGACATTAAGTAAATATGGTCATAATAATTAATTGGGTATATATCTTTTTTTTAAAAAAAAAAACTACCTCATTTAGGTTATAACAATAACAAAGGAATACCTTATCCTCACCTCATCTGAACGTGGATTCGAACCTGTGATCTCTAGTAACATAATTTCATGTCTTAACCAACTAGGTTAAGACATTTGCTGCCATTAAATATATATATCTTATTAATAACAGATGTCTTATGCTTCCAAAGCTCATTAATCCAAACAGGGACCGCAAAAGGTCACTTAATCTTATTAGACCTAATCCTAAACCCAACAATATATCTAAAGGAGAAGGTTATGACACCTTATCACCACAAAGCCTAAAACGCAGTCAAACAAGACCGATGACCCTAATTATTTCATAACTCCTTAATAACTTTTCTCCACTCAAATTTTGTTAAATTAGCCCTCGGTGTAAGTGCAACTCCACGAGCAATTCAAGTAGCACCTTTAACATATTTTCTGCCTTACAATCAGCCCCAGTTGGATACAACGACATCAACTAACAACTATGCAAGTTTTTTTTTTGCTTTTTGAAAAAAAAAACACTTCCCACTAGCAGAAAGGATAAAACCTTTGTTATTTTCCATTTCGACAGGGAAGAAAGGCATTTATATAAATATCGGAAAGATCAAGGACTATAACATAAACATGGCATCTCGAGTAAAGAGCACTGCAATATAAAAAATGGCAAACTTAAAAACATACCTCGCAGTTTCGATTATTCTCAAAATGGAGCTTGTGGAATTTTTGTTTTCAAAATGCGATATAACGTTAACAAATAAAGGATTTTCTGATAACTCTACGTGGTAAGGGGTACTTTTCCCACTATTGAAGGAAAAGAAATTATAGCTCACATCTCCACTCCTTCCCCAAATCTATCTATGAACGGT
>CAOJBI011086306.1:0-20804 GCA_948277035.1 Euphorbia corollata | reverse complement strand
AGTGTAGAGTACGAAAATAAAGCTTATTGAAACTTCTAACTCAGGTTCTCAGCAATAAAACCATAAAAAAGGAATATATACCTTTACTGAAATTATTCTCCTTAGAGTAGAAACTCTCATCAAATTGTGCAGGTCGAGATTGCTGCCATTCTGTAAGGCCCTCCCACAACCCAGACCAGTGAGATGAAGAATCCACATGTACTGAAAGATTACTCGTAGAAACTTGAGAGGAAGACAACAAATCATAACCAGAATTATGAGGAATATCCGATGGACTACAACTGCCAATTGCTTTTGAATAATAGGAAGGGTAATATGATTTCACTTCAAGAAGGTTATTAGACTTTTGGGAATATAAAGCAGGGTCAATAGAAGAATATCTGTATGTATTTGAAGAAGGGGCTACTAATTCAAATTCCTTAGTTGTGTTAGAAAAGTAATCAGGGCTAGGGTTAGTCTGAGGGCCAAGCCAATTATTCGAAGAGTGATTGTAGGTAAGTCCATAACTTGCATCCGTCAAATCAACTACCGGTTTTGGTACAGACCGATCAACTGTAAAAGGAGGAGCTAAAGCTGATAAATTGGAAGAAGAAGAAGGCGAAGAACCTCCATAACCCATCATCATCTCATCAATTGGAACTAACAGCAAATTGATTATAACCTAGAACCAATCAGGTGAAAATTCAACAAAATTTACATGAAATTAAAAATCATCAACTAAAAAAACGAAAATAACCTAGCGGAATGACATAGATGATACCATGTATACATGAGAATCAAACACAGAATAATGCAAAGGACGGAACAGCTTAGCTACAAGAAAGAAAAAAATTGAGGAGCTGAAGATACCTTAAGGAGAGTAATGTGAACGAATTGAGGCGAGAAAGAAAGTAGAATCGTCCGTCTCCAACTTCAGATGAAATGACGAAGGAAGTATCAGAGAAAGGGAGTCTTCTATTTGGTCTTTTCTTATGTTGAACTTGCGTGTAGAGGGACCCAAGATATATTTTTGCTTTTCTAATGCAACATATAATTTTTTTTTCGTTTCTAACGCAATTGAGTAAACTTAAAAAATATATTGGTTTAATCATTTTGTAAGAACATATTCCGTAAAAAATATTTTTTTACAAATAATTTCAAATATTGGTATTTTAATTTTTAACTGCATCATAAAAAAGATAATTTTATCCATTTTAAACTGAAATTTTACAAATTAGTTAATAAAAATAGAATAAACTTTAGTAATAAATTTTAGAATTTTTCAAAGAAATACAAATATTTTTTTGATTTAAATATAATAATAATTTTTAAAAAATTATGATAAAATGAAGAATTTCTTAAAAAAAACTCAAAATTTATATATAATTCTTATATAATATAATTAAATTATAAGATTGTTGAATTTATTGAAATACTTTATGTAACATTATTATTTTTAACAAAAAAATATTTGTTTTCCTCTTTTCGTCAATTTTTGAAACCACAAGCACCTATTTACCAAAAAAATTCCACAGAAATCTTTTTTACAAAACGGTCAAACCACAAGGCATTTTTTTTAAGTTTACCCTAAATTTTTTTTTTGTAGTGAGTATTTTCAAACTTTCCTTATCTGGGATTAGACATTTTCACCCGCATTGGGTCAGGTTCGAATGGGGATTTGTTCAACTTTGTGATAAAAAGGGAAATTTATGATCATTTTCTCCTTCAAGCTCGTTTTCTACTTTGTCGTCTCTATATGTCCTTCCATCCTACTTTTCTTTTAATTGCTTCATATTATGATCATTTTCTTCTTATTTTTAGGGTTTTCAAAATTCAAAGAAAGAAATCCAAGGAGCGTCGCCTCTGAATGTCGTGACCTAGCTAGTCGCGGCCGGTAGTTGGTATAAGTACTATAAACAATGTATATGTAAGATTGATGTATGAGCTCATATATCATGTATAAGGCTTTTATATCATAGCTTGGCAAAATGTTGAAATAATAGAAATATATGTTGTCGTTTCATGGTAGATCTTTATACCAAGTATAAAAGTAACTTCTTCAAGGTCTTTCATGGAGAACTTTCGCTTCTTTCTCGCCTCTGAATGTCACGACCTAGCCGTGACCGATAGTTGGTATAAAATCTATAAATAATATATATGTAAAATTGATGTAAGACCCCATATACCAGGTATAAGGCTTTTATATCATCGTTTTGCAAATTGTTTAAATGATAGAAATATATGTTGTCGTTTCATGGTAGATCTTTATACCAAGTATAAAATCTGCTTCTCCAATGTCTTTCACTGAGAACTTTCTTGACAACCACGACTTAACTGTTTGAAGAAGAGGAATGTTATTTCCTACAATAATATGTCATTGACGTATAAACACTCCCACTAATCTTCTTATAAAAACACAGCTCATTAGTGTTTTCTATGAAACCAATCTCTTGGATTGTTTTATCAAACATAATATTCCAACTCCTTGATGCTTGCTTAAGTCCATAAATGCAGTTTTGCCAGTTGCATACCTTCGAGCCAACCTAAGATGTAAAACCTTCAGGTTGTGTCATAAACACATCCTTATCGAGGTTTTTGCTAAGGAAAGTGGTTTTCACATTCATTTGTTAGATCTCATAATCATAATGAGCAGTGATGGTCACTGGGGAAGGGGTTCACTAGTTAGCATCGGGGACCGTAACAATAAGCATTTCACTGTGGAGGAATTGTGCAATTTTATGGAATCGTGCACCGCTGAAAACATTCGCTGGACTTGTCCCTGGTGGACAATAACTTTTGTGATCACCCACGTGGCTCTAGGCGAAGTTGTTCTTCTTGGACTTTCCGAAGTCATATCATAATCCTCCAACCGATTATGTAGACAATATGGTTATCCCCAACATTTCCCAGAGATGTTATGCTCCTTGGCCGATTTCGAACTCACTTATATTCAAAGATATAGGTATGTAGACAAATGTGCTAACCGTACTCGGGTCGCTGTGAACTTCATTCTCCCATTTGATATTTATCCTGACCCAACTTATCGCACATGGAGTATTCGGACTCGCAAGCTAGAATCCCTTCAAGAGAGGATGGATGAAACTCGACATCTCCATCATCGCCTCCTCATAAATTAGATTCCATTACAACCGCACAACTATTATGAGATAATAAAGGCTAAAGCCTCGTAATTCTTTTCCTTGTTGCCTTTGTCCGTTGACTTGTAATGTGTTTATGTGTAATAAAGCAGATCATGCTTTGTGAATGTATTGCGCATGTCCATTATATATTCAAATAAAATAATTAAAAGATTCCAATATCTATTTATGTTTGGAGTTTGGAGATGAAGAAAAATAAAGGAATAGAAATTGGGAAATGCTTTGATATTTTAGTGAGAAAGAGTAACCCAAAGCTTAATTGGAAATAGCAAAACCCTAGCTCTGTTGGCGGCCTGCGTCTCCTTCTGCTTCTTTCTCTCTAGAGTCTAGATTGTACACTATTGATTTGTTGGACATCAAGTTTGGTTTTTCGCTTAGTTGATTTTACTAGGTTTTGGCTCTTAATTAGTTGAATTTATTGAGTTTAAGTACTAAAGACGGCTCAAGTAGTAATTTTGATATTGTTGGCTGATTCATATATTAAATGGTATTGGTTAGATCTTTTTCCTTTTTAATGGAAATCAGATTTGTGTTTCTGCTTATCGGTTGTTTTATTTTTTATCGTTCCATTTGTGTTTGTCATTTTTGTGGTTCTGAATTTTGATATGCATTGGCTTGTTGTTCTTGAGGAGGCAGTAATGTGAAAAGTGTTTGGCATACTTGGTGTTGTGATTTTTTAGATCAATCAAATTGTGATTCATTTTTTAATCACTGGCATGTTTCTATTTTAATTGAACAGCTCTTGTTTTATTCTACTTATTGGTGTAAATTTATATAGTGTCAGCAGGGTATACCAAGCTATGGTATCTGGGATTCAAGTTGTTTTGTGTTTCTCATTTGGTTGGGTATACCCAGTTATGGTTTCTGGGTTTCAAGTTGTTCTAGATGTCGTGCTGTGTTTCTCATTTGCTTATTATTTGGAATCATTATTTTTCAATCATAATTTCTTAATCAGTACATATATTCTCATTTTCCTTGAAGCTTGGCCCATTATTAGGCGTTAATTTAGATATTACATGGGGTTTTAGCATCTAATAGGCATGATCTCTTTTCCATGTAATAATCCATAACATACTCGTTTAGAGCCGCCCTTTTAATGGCAGAAGTTCTTTTGCCCCATTTTCTTGTATTAGAACTTGTCAAATAGCAAATGTATGATAGATTATTTGAAAGGATATAGGGACAACAAGTCAGACACTATATTGAGTCGACCTAAAGAATGTCGATGCTAATTAATCAGCGTCGAGCATTATTGCATCGACCTATGTTTCGACACTAAATCAATGCTAATTGAATATTTGGATGGAAAGTTGACGCTAATACTTATTTTGCATCAACATATTGGCGACGCTAATCTGTCATTTTCTCGTAGTGAATGGTTTAAGTTAGGTTCAATAGTCTCCCCCATTTGGAGTGATGACAAACCAACAAAAGCAAACTTCAATTCAATAAGAAGAATAGGATTATGTTATTTGATTAAATACAAGACTTCCCCGTGAGCTTTGTTAAATTTGAACAAAACTCCCCCAAACTTAGAGAAATCATCTTTTTTAAATTGATTTTCTTATAAATTGAGAATGAAAATAAAACAAAGTTAATACTTCGTTTTATAGAAAAGAGTTGTCACCAGATTCATCTCCACCGTTCAAAAATAGAGATTCTGAAGTTCGGATATAATAGTTAATAATTTTATTTGAAAATAGAGAATTATGACTTAAAAGATAATTTTGACATTACGACGGCTTAAACAATATAGTAAATTGAAACTGAAATTTCGGCAGAGTAATGACGCTACTTGGAGTTTTCCATCATAACCTGGGTATAATTTCCCCTTATTTTGGAAACCGAGTATTCACCTGCAAGCTTATTCACACATATTAAAACATTTTATTAAAAAATGATGATAAAACAGCTCCAACGGGCTCTTTACCCTAATATGCAATGCTATACGTAATTGAAAAGTGGGCTAAGAGCCAATTACCCTTAGTTACCTTTTCATTTGCCCAGGATGACGTGAAAGCTGGTTCGGAACCAAATTTATTTTTGAAATGGTTGAAAGATTTGATTAAAATGAAAATAAAAGTAAAAGAAAGTGTGTGTGGCATTTTGGAAGTGTTTATGCTCGAGTTATGGTTATAATATCAAGATAAACAAGTTTTATTGAGTTTTAACGAGTTTGAATCGAATTTTATCGTGGAAACTTGATTCAAATCGAAGCTCGAATGATTTTAAATTGATGAAACCTTAAACGGACAAAGTTTCAAAGCGTTTAGAGGCGAAAAATAGCTAACTTTGATATGGAGAAAACCTAGAGTTGAAACTTGTGAAAAATGGAAGTGAAACACTTTCTTATACAGTAGGGAGGTAATTAGCCTGCGGGTTAATCACCAATTTCGCCCAAATCTCCCAAAATCCGAAGAAGCTAAGGCTAACCTTAGATAGGTAATTAGCCCGTGTACTAATTACTTATTTAATTAGCCCATGGGGTAATTACCTAGGGGAGCCATATCCTCCAAATCAAGGGAAGCTAGGGCCTTTGTGGACCCAATAAGTAATTAGTCTGCGGGCTAATTACCTGGTTTGACTGAATTTTGATTTTTTCAGGTTTTTGCCCGAATCGAGAAATCGGGTTTTCCTTGAAAAGTGATTTTTTGAAATTCTAATTATTGAGTGAAAAATACATTCATTCGGCTCGTGTCAAATCCCTAATTTGAAATAAGTATGTATCTTCATCAGGCTGAGTGGTCTATGCTAACAATTTGCATCTCGCATACATGAATTTTGATCAATAGAGAAATTTCTTTCGAATGCAAAACAAGCCATAAAATAGTATGTATGAATGCATGAGTTAATTAATGTTTTAATCGGCAAATTTTCGAAATAAAATATTTTTCCCCTTCGATTAAAATATTAACGAGGACCAAAATTTAAATTTAAAGTTATTTTGGAATTGGTGCGGGAACGAGAAATATAATTTTAAAAATTTTGAAAATTTTTAACGACTGAAAAATATGTTGGTGCATGATTCCGAATATTTTTTGGTCCGCTCATTTGAAATCGGGACTGAAAATGCATTGAAAGTGTAGAAAATATAAAAAAGTGGGGTAAAACGATAAAATTACAATTTTACCCCGGGAATTAGCCACAGGGCTAATTTCCTAGCGTAGCGGTCAAATTTTTGATCGTTACGCGTGGGATGCATAAACGCGTGCCACGTGGATAGGTAATTGGCCCGGGAGCTAATTAACTAGAGCGTATATAAACTCAGCCGCCCCTCTCATTTTTTCAAACTTATCACACTCTATCTCTATCCCCTCTCTAGAATTTCAAAATTTCTAACCTTTGGACGATGTTTTGATATTCTTTCTCCCAGTTATGCCACTTTTGCTTTGGGATTTTGGAGTTTCTATGTGGTACAAGCTTTATAATGCCTACATTGGGCATCCTGTTACTACAGTCACTCCTCAAACGGTTAATATTGACGGAGTCGACGTCTCTATTCCCGTCATCTAGGTGAAAGGTCTCTACGGTATGCCTCCCAACTGGTTGTACCATTTGATCGGCCAGCACTCTTAGATTCTAGAAGCACTTATCCGGTAGGAAATCTATCTAGGAACCTGGTCAGTTTTCTTTTCTTTTCTAATTAATTTAGTATTTTATTTTTAAATACATGTTTCATGCTTAAATAAACTTATGCATGTCGTGGAATTTATTAAATTACCGAGCTTGGTTAACCTTTTAGACTTTAACATGCAAGCTTGGAGTCAAGCCACCTTATCTCACATGTACTGGGTACTTAATTAATGCGCCAGGAACAAGATTGAGAAGTTCAAGTCTTCTCTTCAAGTTGTTTTAGTAAAACTTCTTCAGCTTTGGATTTATTTTTTACTCAAACTTCTTGAGTGCTTGTTTATTCTGATTTTTGCTTTTCTTTGCAAATTTGGTTCTTTGAGATGGGGATCTTAGATAAGCCCCTGTTGGTGTGAGGGACCAACTGTCCGTAGTTCCCTAGACTTCCTCACTACTTACCCAGATTCAGCACTTACAGTGCCTCCGAAACCTCTCCACCGCTCAAGTACTTTGTTTGACCCTCTTTTTTATTAGTATCGCTTAACATTTCCATCGTCTTTACTAAATTTTTTACTTATACATATTAGGACTGCTCCATGGGCTGAGGAGGTAGGATGGACTCTTGAGATAATAACTTCCAAGACTTTCCTAAATAAGCATATGCACATTGAGAGCACTTAATTTACAAAATGGTTCCTGGGGAGTTGGATTCAGCGATGCCACCTCTCTACTAAGGTTAGGCTGACTCCATCCACTTCTTCCCCATTGGTTATTATGGCCTGAGAATGCTAACAATATCGGGGAATTGAGCAACCTCGGGAGATATGCACCTTCACTGGCAAGCCATGAGGCTTTGAGGAGTTTTATCGAACTTGACTCCTTGGATAGCTAGATGTGGACCTAGAGCTTGTTCCTTCAAAAGTCGAGGAGGACAAGAATGATCGAGCTCTAGCTAGTAGAGGCGTTGGCCCATTTGGTAAATAGTGTTTACAAGGAGCGACCCGAGTGACAGTAAGTCTTTTCGATCTTTTTGTCAAACTTTGACATTTGATTTGCTTGTTCTCTAACTGTTCCCCTTTTACAGGATCGAAAGAGAGTTAGAAGCCACAATGCGAGTTCCTTGGCCTCCTCCGCTGCTGCTGCTGATTTAGTGATGATTTCTGGTTTTCGGAATTTCTATCCTAGCTAGTTAGGGTTTACTGTATACAAGCCTGATGAGAGTCCCTAAATACCGGTGATCGAGTTGTTCTTTAACCTTGGGAGGCCAGTGACCTACACTTTAACTGATGCCACACATGTGAATATTCCCTATTCTAATTTGGTGTTTTTATCCATTTTTTACATGGTTTTTTTATGTTTGCTTGCCCCTTATGTTTTTGATTTCAGGTTCCTGTGGTTGATAGCACCATGGATTGGGGACACCTTCATGCTTATCAATGTTTCATCATGGGATACAGCGCTAAGATTGTGGTAAGTTTCCTATTTGTGCAAAGTATAGTGTATGCAATGCTATGAAATGTATGCTGAAATTTTATTTATTCATGTATTGGCAGATGCACATCCATGGGCTTAACTTGGAGATTAAGAGGTTCAGGCTTGGCAGAGCGCCTCAGCAGCAGCGGCAGTAGCAGTCTCCTTCCTTTCCAACCCCTTTCAGTTCTTGTGATCCCGCATCGGACTACCATCTAAAGTTTGATGATCCGTTCTTTGGGCAGTAGACTTAGGATTTTTCTTTCTTTCTTTTTTTAGTGTTACCACTTCTTTTATTTGAATTGTATGGTACAATTTTGCCGCTTCTTTCGGCTTTTATGAAATAGCTTTCTTTTTGTTGACTGCTTCTTTTTTATCATTCTTTTACATATCTAGCTTTTTAGCTGAAATAACAACAAACGAGTTTATGGGGGTAATCTACTAGTATTGGTAGATTTCCCCGTAAACTACGTATAGCGAATCACTACTCTTCTTATCCTTCATTCCATTTTTCTGATTTTATCATGAGTGATTACGTGAGGTTCCACTGCGACTTGAATAGCTACTTCAAAAATGTTAATGGCTGGTCCAAGCTTGAATAATGCGGTCTAAGGGGAACATGAAGGAGTATGTCCGGATTTCATAAAGCAAGAATTGATAGACACTGCCATAGAACTTTAGGATCCTATTGATAATGTCTTTCGCTTCGGGGATTAGGAGTTATGTCCCATGTATGAAGATTTTTGCGGGCTTTTGATGTTCAAACAGACTTGCCAGTTGCTTTTTCATCTTATCATCTTGAATTCACCGACGCTTTGATGAGTCGTTTTAGTTTACCGAGAGCTAATAGATGTGGGTTGATCTATACTATCTTCGGAGGTTTGAAGCTTTTTATTACCTTGGACATAATTCAGGATCTTATTCTTGATGACTCTAGTTGGTTTCCCCTTGCGTGCTTGCTTTTGTTGGAAGTTTTCCTTTGTGAAAATACCACAAACATTTTCAATTTTGCATAACTAACCATTGTCTCTCAACTGCTGGATGGTGCTTCCCCAATTACTTTGAGCTTAGCAGAAACTCTAATTACCTTTATTTTGCTAATAATGGAGTTGACAATACTGTTTATGGTAGTAGGCTACTGCTTCAGGTAAGTTTCTCATCATTTTTCTTTAACAACCCTATCTTATATTTAAGGATTAAACATCTCATGACTCATTTTCTTGAAGCTTTGGCTATGGGACAAGGTAGCGGTTATGTCAATTCTAGAGAAGATCAACTATATGCCAAATAATCATTGGGGAAGGCGTTCCTTGATTAACATAGGAGATCGCAACCATAAACATTCCACTTTGAACGAATGACGTAATTTCATGGAAACTTGTACGGCTAAAAGTATCCATTGGACTTGCCCTTAGTGGATAATAAAACATGTGACTACTCATGTTGCCATGGGAGGAGTGTTTCTGCTTGGCCTTTCAAAGGTCATTTCATATTATCCTGGTCAACTTTGTAAGCAATATGGCTATCCACAACGTTTCCCAGAGATATTATGCTCTCTTGTTGATTCTAAACTTATATACCTTGGAAGATACAAATATGAAGAAAGATAAGCTGGTTGTACTTAGGTTGCCACGAACTTTACAATGCTCTTCAACATTTATCCTAATTTAGCCTATCGTACTTGGTGTGCAAGGATTCGCAGGTTGACGACTTTCCACTAAAGTGTGAATGAGATTGGTAAGTGTGTAATTACACTTATAATCATGAGATTTTCACATATAAAATGAATTGGTTTAGTGTTATTTTATACTTCATATATATAAAAAATTTCACGGGATATGTAGTTGCTTTTGATGCAAGTGTAGAAACTAGGTGAAACTTGGAAGTAAAATAATTGGAAGTGGAATTCGATGCAAAAGGAATTAAAATAGTGCAAAATATGCATAGAAATACAAGGATTTGGCTTAGGATTGAAGATGTCAAAGATCGGGAAAGTTGCAAGAAGAAATCATGAAGAAATGCTTAGTCACGACCTAGTCACGATCGTGATTCCTATTCATGATTTGGAAAATCATACTCATGACCTGTATTTGCGCTCATGATAAGCCTTTCTTCAGTTACAGTTTGTGAACTCTCAACATTCATGAGTGCGACATTGATGTCATGATCGCGAATCCTGTCGGATTCAGACAACTCTTCCTAACTATCAATTGCCGGATAAGGACGCTCAACTGCCACCAACCGCCATCAACTGTTAGGAGAAAACACACCTTTTGGAGACAATGTATGCATGAAAAGGTGCATTTTCATTGAAGATAAGGATAACATTTATCAGCCAATCACATGAAGATAATACAACCCTTCATCAATGAACGTGTCTGTTCATCCCAATCTTTCTACTCTATAAATAGGCATTCATGCTGCCAATTTTGAAGTGTTGATGTTGATGAAGACTTGAATAGGCAATAGATAAAAGAAAGAAAAATAGATAGAATAGTGAATCACATAGATTTCATTAAAATTAGAAAATAGAATGCAAAAGCGTAATAGTGATTCTATTCATGTATCGTTCACTCGATTTCTTTTCATATTCGAGCAGTTGTTGTTCAAGTGTACTTGCAAAGCACTTATCAATCAGAAGTTTCAGTTCTTTAACATTCTTTTATTCAAGTTTCGTAAAGAATAGCATTCTAATGAAGGTTCTGTACGAGTCGAGACCAAATTCAAAGTAGATGCGGGTATTGCCGGAATTAACGACTCCCATTTAAAGAATGGATACGGTTTGATCAACTTTAGCTTTCACTTGTATACCTTTAAAAATTTACTTTGTTTTCTTCTTATACTTTCTATTTCAAAGTTTATAGCATGTCTATGTGTTATATTGTGTATTTCGTGTTGAGTCATTTATAATAATTAAGTTATATGCTTTCGAGTTGACACCAGAGTAATTTCAGGGTTAATAAGATTGTGTATAATCACTGGATCTATGATTATAACATCATTTAGTAAGCCAACATTTTAGGAGTGGTAACTTATTAAATGTCGCTATATGAGAGCTACTCGTACTAAGCATAGAATAGATGTTGTCCAAGTTCTTATAAGCATCGTAATTCGTCTACATTAGATTTAGAAAAGTCATTTAATGTGTTGCTCTACGGTAATTCTTAGGATATTAGAGTGTCTAGAACCGAATTCTTTGAAGTTATCCTTTGTTTGATGCATCTCTAACCATTTTGCATGCTTTGCTCTTCTATCATCTATCTTAGGGATAGTCTATATGCTATCTATTATCTATATTCTATTTATGCATGAATCTTCGATCTATATCTACCTTCATTAATATTTTACCAAAATTTACTTATCTATTTATTTTTATTTTCAAAATCGTGTTTTCAAATAACCTTTCGAAACCGAACTCCTTCCTTTGTGGGATCGATATCTTTTAAAATTACATAGAAACTGTATACTTGCAATTATCATCATTTTTCTATTTGATATTGGACAACACCTGGAACAAGTTTTTGTCCCCTTTTATTGACTTGTTTTGATATTAGTAGAAAAGTGGCGAACAAAGACCTACCGCCTTAAGCTGTCATCTTACAAGAAATTAATTTTATGTTATCGGTTTTAACACTTGTTATGTAACAATAAGGGCTTAGGCCTTGCTTTTCTTCCTTTATTCTTTGCCTCCATCTTTTGTCTTATAATGTGTTTATGTGCAATAAAGCAGATTATGCTTTGTGAATGTATATCTCATGAAATGATATCACATGTCCATCTAACGTGCACATATAACATTTCATTAATAACAACATTGTCTTAAAAAGAAATTTTATTCAAGCATATAAGTCAATGGTATTAATTTCTAAATTATTATCCATCATTGTCTAAGGTTCCCAAGAATGATTTTACCAAAGACATTATCTCTTTGATTTTTGCAATCTTTATTTTCCCTAAAACTCTTCACTAGTTCTTAGGAGATTTATTATTTTTTATCATTTATTTTTTTACACAAAATAACGTTTCAACTTGTCTTGATTTACTGGGTTGATGAACTAATTTCCGTCCTTTGAATAGGTGGTCTGTCCGTCGTGTGAGAAAAGGATCTTGAAAGAGGGTGGAACTGTGCAAGACACGAATTCACCTGTTTTATTGGTTATGAAAAATGTTTTCCATCTTGGAAGTTCACGTAAATTTATTTAAGAAAAATTATTTTATTCCTTAAATTCCGAAATGTATTTATATTGAGAAAAAATCATTTTTAACTCGAATTTCTCAAAAATTAATGTCGAATCATTTGAAAAGAGTCGCCACTCGGTTAATTCCACCGGTAATTATGGTATTGATCCATGATAGAATTTTTATACCTTGAAAATTGAGATTCTGAGTTTGGATATAATAGTTACTAATTTTATTTAAAAATTGAGAATTATGACTTGAATGATAATTTTGGCATTATGATAGCTTAATAAAGTGATAAAAATTAACAGAAATTTTAGCAGAGTAACGGCGCTACTTGGTACTCGAACGGAGTTTTCCCTTGTTCCGGATATTCGGTCTTTTAACTGCAAGCTCGTTTACACATATTAAAGCATCTTATTTAAACTAAAATAGCAAAGTAGCTCTAGTGGCTTTTTACTCAATCATGCAATGCAATATGAGAAAAATAACGCATTTGAAAAGTGGGCTTCGAGCCAATTACCCTTAGTTACCATTTCGTTTGTCC
Organism: Euphorbia corollata; assembly: GCA_948277035.1. Classification (NCBI taxonomy): domain Eukaryota; kingdom Viridiplantae; phylum Streptophyta; class Magnoliopsida; order Malpighiales; family Euphorbiaceae; genus Euphorbia; species Euphorbia corollata. The sequence continues at coordinate 7,901 of CAOJBI011086306.1, read as the reverse complement.
ACGATGATGTGAGAGCTGGTGTTAGCATAGTCCGTTCAAACCCGATGATGAAAATTATTACTTATGTCGATTTACAGCCGATCAGCGAGCAAGATTGGAACCGAACTTCCTAGCTAGGTTTCGAAGTCCGTAAAAATCCCAAAAGTCCTAAAATTCCATGTCATTTCATTCTCCTTCGAAATACGAAGCGAGAAAGTCAACCAGAAATCAAAATAGTCAAAGCCGAAAAGCTGTCTAGGGTTATGTACAACCTTAAAAGTCCATTTTGAGGGCCAAAACGATCGAATTTGGTTTGGCCCCTAGTTTTGATCATTGGACAATTTCTGTCAGAACATGGTCACTTGGGGTAAAAACATGATCGTGTTTTTACCATCTAGGGCTAGGTGTCACCTTTCTGAGCTTGCCACGTGTACGCGTTTTCCAGGGTGGAAAAAACACGGCCGTGGATTTTCCTTGACAAGTAATGATTACTGCAATTAATGCTAAATCTTACAGCTCATCAGAAAATCGGGAAAAACACGGCCGTGGATTTTTCCCTGACAGCATTTATTGCACGAATGACAGCTAGCCAATCAGAATTCAAAGGGTAAAAACACTGGCTGTGGATTTTCCACCCGATAATCATTACTTTTCATGCGAAATCCCTGTTTTACCCTTAAACTTAGAAAATTTTACTAGGCAAATCCACGGCCGTGGATTTTTCCTGGTCTATAAAAGGACCTGCTGGTCCCCATTTTGGGACCAGCAGGCAGAGGAATAGAAAAATCAAAAAGGGAAAAGAGAGCAGGCGTCAACAGAAGCTTATTTCAAGCTTAAAGTCTTTAATTCCTTCTTCTCTTCTTTTTGTTTTTGATTCTTAACTATAACAACTACTCCTAGTTCGGTTCTTGTCACTTTTACTCCGATAAACTCTAGTTACGAGTTTAATTTCCGACGATTCTTAGTCAAGGATCTGCTCAAATATCCTCAAAATCAGTCAGTTAACTCAAATTCTACTCGGTTGCAATCGACTCTCGCGGATCCCTGGACAAATCGACAGGTAAACCCGAGGGTTACAACTTTTATACCAAAATCTCTACTTTATTTCCATATTATTTTCTTACTTTTTCTTAAATTTTTACAAGTTTGGTTGAATTATATATAATATTTATTGACTAATTTGTTATTTATTTATGGAAAAAATCGATTCGGATATGTAAACGGAGCCGGAAAAATTCCCGAGGCTAAAGGGGGGGGGGATGGCCGAAACTTTGGATTTTTACATAGTCCATTATTTGCTCATTTATGTTTACTTTAGTTAATTATTTGGTTAATTTTGGTATTTTATAATTTTCGTTAATTTTTCGGTAATATTTATATACCCGTTGTAATAACTAACCTACTAACTAATATAATGAAAAATACTAACTACTAACTACATGAGTGGTTTAATTTTGCTTATTATATGTGTGGTTATGTTTATTAGAATATTTCTTGGTAAAAAAAATAAATATAGATAAGCATATGTTAATAGTGAAAAAATATAGGCTAATAAAATAATAAGTTTTGTTATTAATTAAATATAAAAATTTACTATTTTATCCCGAACTCGGAATCTCGTTTAATTGGTATAAAAATCCCGCTCGGATCAGTATACCACAATACCCGGTGGAGCTGAACCGGGTGGCGACTCTATTTATTTTTAATAGTTTTTTTTTTCTTCAACCTATTTCTTTTATTATAATTTGTGTATAATATATAGTTATACATATACATATATATATTTATGTATATATATATATATATTGTACATCAAGTTGGCTAATTTAGCATATTAATTTTGGTCTTCACTTTTCTTTTCACATTTATCACTAATTCATCTATAAAAGTACCATTATTTATTAACTTAACATCAATTTTAATTTCAAAAGTACAAACTATAAATTATATGAGTACTAGTATGATAATCCAATTTATTAAAATTGATTGATAGAGAGTTACTATGCTACCAAAAAAAAAAACGTCACTTATATACATGTGTATATATATATATATATTTTTTTTCATTATGTTTAATTTATGTTTATAATATAAAAAAAAAATCAAATTGATGTATGTTATATCTTCCATAATATTCAATTAAAGTATAGTTAATTAGTATGTAGTAAAAAAAACGTGTATGTATGTATATATGGTATAATGCATATTTTGTTGGGTTTCCAAAACCTTATGGGTAATTTTCATAAATTCATTTTTATCACTTAGTTAATATGAATTTAATTGACATGATTTTGATGCAATAAAATCATTAAAAATTATAAGACTAACTTTGTATATTTAGGATGATGTTTTCTCTTAAAATTGATAAGTTATAATATATATATATATATATATATATATATATATATATATATATATATATATATAAGTTAAATAAACTAATTTTACATTAATTTATACAAGCCATAAAAAAAGTATCAAAATTACATAAATGCTTAAAAAGAAATTTTATTTTTATAAATATTAACTTGTACATATGTCACAAAATTGAGTACATTTACATAAATGTCACTTTTTATATGTTATTCTTTCTTTACCTCCAAAAATAAAATGAAAATGTCAATTAAATACTTTACAATTAAAATCCGAGTTTCCATCAAAATCAAATTTCTTCGGCTTTTCACAAGCGAACATTTTTCAATCTCATCACCATATCTCGAAACCGTTTTCACAACGTGAAGGAAAGTTTTCGCTCACAACGGTTTATTAATTCTTTTTTATTTTCTCTCAAAAATCACTTCCAAACCACGCTCGTAAAAAAAGAACCGCCCGCTCACAGCTGGTTCGGGATCGAATTTGTCATTGGTTTCGTTGGAAACTTTGATTAAAATGAAAATAAAAGTGATTGAAAGTGTTTGTGACGTTTTAAGAGAGTTTAAGCTCGAGTTATGGCTATAATCTCGAGTTAAACAAAGTTTATGGATGAAAACATGATCCAAATCGAACCTCGAATGATTTGGATTGAAGGAAACTTAAACGAATAAAGTTTTAACGCGTTTAGAAGCGAAAACTGGCTGGTTTTGCTGTAGGGAAAACTGAAATTAAAAACTTGTTGAAATGGGAAGGGGAAGCACCCCTTTTATATTAGGGAGGTAATTAGCCCGTGGGCTAAATACCCATCTGTCCCCAAAATCCCTAAAAATCACGGAACCTAGGGCTAGCCCTAGGTAGGTACTTAACCCACAGGCTAATTACCTAGGGGGACATTATCACTTAAATCAAGGGAGTCTTGATTATTTGCGGGTTTTTCACCCGAATCGAGAAACTAGACTTTTCTGAAATGCAATTTTTTGGAGTTTTAATTTTTGAATAAATAAATACGACAATTCGGCTTCGTTTGACTCTTGTCAAATCCATAATTTCAAATAGGTATGTATCCTCATCGAGCTGAGCGGGTCGTGCTAACAGTTTGCCCCTCGCATATAGGAATATCGATCGTGAAGAAATATTTTTCATATGCAAAACAAATCACAAAACATTGTGTGTCAATGCATGAGATAATGTTTTAATTGATAAATTTTTGAAAAAAATATTTTGCCTCTTCAATTAAAATATTAAATTTAATTTAAAATTATTTTGTAATTGACCCGAGGCCGAGAAATATAATTTTGAAAATTTTAGAAAACAAAATTTATGACTGAAAAGTATGCTAGTGTGTGATTTGAAATGTTTTCTGGTCCGCTCGGTTGAAATTGGGACTGAAAATGCATTAAAAATTAACCGCAAGGCTGATTCCTTGTATGTAACGGTTATATATGACCGTTACACGCCTCCACGCGGCACGTGGACGTGGATTGATGATTAGCTCTGGGGCTAATTACCTAGCGTGTATAAATACACCCTTCCTCCTTCATCTTTTTCACACATCTGTTCCTTCTCTCTACTTTACCTCTCTAGAATTTTTGCTTTCTTGCCTTCTGAAGATGTTTTCGATTCTCTTTCTCCCTATTATGCCACTTCTGCTCCGACTCCTTGGGGTCTCCATGTGGTATAAGCTCTACAACACACGTGTTGGGCTTCCAGTTATCACTGTCACTCCTTAGAAAGTTAATGTCAACGAGGTCGATGTATCCATTCATGTCGTCTAGGCAGAGGGTCTCTACACCATGTCTCCCAACTAGGAGTACCACTCGATCAACTAGTACTCTCCGATCCCCGATGTGCTTGATCTAGCGGGACATTGTCTCGCAAGATGGTTAGTCTTCTTTTCCTTTCTCATTAATTAATTATTTTATTTAAAATGCATGATTTACGTTTAAATAAACTTATGCATGTCGTAGAATTTTTAGAAAAACTTGAATGCATGTCATGGAATTTATTTTAATCGCCCGATTTATTTTAGAAAACTCATTTAGGCTATCGAATTAATTTATAAAAAATATTTCATACCTCAAAATTAGTTTAGAAAATTCTTCCATACCACGGAATTAATTTAGAAAATTATCTCATGTCGCGGAATTAATTTAGAAAATTAATTTCCTAATGCATGCTTTATTTTTTAATAAATTCTTTTCACTTGCTAGGGATATGTATATTAGATAATTTCTGAAATGCCATGTTTGTTGGATTCGATAACCATTGGAGTTATCGAATATTTATGTATATGCATGAATTGTGAATTTCTATATGCAGGTGATTGAGCATAATTGAGGTAGTGTCCAACATGTGCAGAATTGGTACAAGGTCTTATCTCCAGGTGCTCGGACCATTGTCAACGTCACTTATGTTGGTGCTTTGGTTTGAAACTTTGAGTATAAGTGCTCATGTGGGTATCCTTATCTGAAGAAGGAGCTCGTTTCTGCTTTATTGAGCCGTTGGTCTGACACCACCCACACTTTCCACTATTGTTACGGGGAGTTCACCATCATCCTGGTCCACTACTGTGCCATTACTGGGCTACAATTTTCCAGGACTATGATCAACTTCATTGCCACATTTTCTTATCACTAATTTGACAAAGTGTTGATCGAGGCACTGATTATCTTTTCAAGCACCACCAGGAGTTCTATCTCCTATGAGCACCTGATGGATTATTGAAGGAGTGGACAATGAGTAGGTTGTTCTGCTGCGAGGCTCGAGCTTTCATAGCTGCCACTCTGTCTTGGTTCCCAACCGGGCGGTCCAATATTAATCTTAATATCTTACCGAGCTTGGTCGATCTTTCTAACTTCAACAGCCATTCTTGGGGTCCGACCGCCTTGGCTCACATGTACTGGGCACTGGATCAATGCGCCAGGTTGAGGATTGAGAAGTTAAATCTTCTCTTCAAGTTGTTTCAGTAAGATTTCTTCGACCCTGAATTGATTTTTGTTTTAAGTCTTCTTGAGTGTTAGCTTATTCTGACTTTTACTTTTTCTTACAGATGTGGTTTTTCGAGACGGGGATTTTTGGTAGGTGTTAGCACGGTCTGCTCGACCCGATGAGGAAATTAACCGACTTCGCATCACGGGAATGACAAGAGCCGCACGAGCCGAATTGTCGTATTTATCTGCCAGTCAAAAATCCGAAAAACCCTAAAAATCGCGTCCGATTTCTCAAAACGGATTGAAAACTCGGACAAAATCAAAACCGGGTCGAACCGGACCCTACCTAACCCTAGATTTCTCTGATTTGGGGGATTTTTTTCCCCTAGGTAAATAGCCCGCGGGCTATTTACCTAGGTAAATAGTTCCACGGCTATTTACCTAGGGGGTAGCATCCCCCAAATCCCGGGAAGCTAGGGGAGCTACCCCTATATAGGTAATTAACCGAGGGGCTAATTACCTAGCCCCGCAGCTATTTATCTCCATACTATAAAAGGAAGTGCTCCCCTTCCATTTCAGAAGGGAGTTCGAATCCCGATTTTCCCTAGAGCAAATTCCGTCAGTTTTCGCTCCGTAACGCGTCAAAACTTTGCCGAATTCAAAGATTATCAACCAAATCCCTTCGAGCTTCGATTTAAATCAAGTTTCCCTCAGAAACCTTCGATTTAAACTCGATAAAACTCATTCAAAACCAGTTTTACTCATGATTATAGCCATAACTCTAGTCAAAACGTTATTAAAACACCACAAACATCCACAAATCCCTTTCCAATTCAACTTTTCTCAAAGTTTCTCGTCGAATCAACGACAATTCGGTCCCGCACCTGCTCTCACATCATCCTGGAACAGCGAAAAGGTAACTGAGGGTATTGGCTCTACACCTTAAACTCTATTTATATTATTTTATTTATTTTCATTATATTCTTGGGGTAAAGAGCCATTGGTGCTGCTTTACCATTTATTTTCAATAAATTGCATTAATATGTGAAAACGAGTTTGCAGGTGAAGACCGGACACCCTAAAACAAGGGAAACCCTGTCCGAATTACTATGGGAAATCCCAAGTAGCGCCGTTACTCTGCCGAAATCCCGGCTAGTTTTTACTGTTTTGCTAAGCCATCGTAATGCCAAAATTATCATAAAAAGTCATAATTCTCAATTTTTGAATAAAATTAGTAACCATTATATCCAAACCCAGAATATCTCTTTTCAAGGTATAGAATCCTACCACGGATCAGTATACCACAATTCCCGGTGGAGCTGAACCGGGTGGCGACTTTTTTTTCAGTAAAATAGGGAATTAACTTTGTTTTACTATTCTTATCATTGTAGAGAAAATCGAATTGAAAACGGCTTTCTCTTTAACAAAAAATTATTCCCCAGAGAGCGCAAGACTCTTATTTTCAAAACCGGAACCCGGGCGAATTCGCGCCTCGCGCATTACGACCCCGCACCACCACTTTTTCGATACGCCGAGAAAGGACCGCCCGCTCATAGTGGCAAATATGCTGGGGAGATGATTTTTATTAAGAACCATGTTTTAATAAAAATCCATTCTGATATAATGATGAACTTTTATTCAAAAACTGAGAATTATGACTTTTATGATGGAATTGCCTTTGCACAAATTTTAGGATTGCAGTTGCACGTGCATAATCTCTTTACTGCCCACAGGTGTCATTTGGTGAAGTATTTGCTCAAGTCCTTTGTAGGACTTGGGGGTACGGATCTGATCACATCCCTTGTGTAACGTACAAGGAACTTTGATTCGCTTAGGGTCAAAGCCTCCGAGTATATTATATGTGGAAGGAGTTACTTTGGTTCGTTTTAGGGCCATCGGACTTCGGTACACAAAGGCGCATTGTATCGTTCCCTACCCTGATAGAGACCGAATTCCGCATATAGTTGAACCATAGACACTTCCCTATAGTGTGAAACAGGTTCACCGGTTTTGTACCAAGATAGACCTCTAACGAAGCTTGGATGTTATGAAGTCGTCACTTAATTAAATTTTTACAGGTCAATTAAGAAAACCCTAAAAATGTAAACTAGAGATGGGTTCGGGGAACATGTCATGATTTATGTTTTGGGCTATATGATGCAGGTGAAAAAAGGTTTTTGTGGTTATTTGACTTGGAACCCGTAATTAATTACAGATTGGCCTATATATCCCATGTTGAATAGGGAAATCAAAGTCAATGTAGTTCGGAAGAATGCCTATTGAAAGGCAAAGGATGCTTTATGCATGAATGAATGCTATTTTAGCCGAGTTGGGTTTATTTAACCAAATTAGTTTATAGACTTTAAGTCTGGATGCTTCTTTTGAAGGCTTAGGAATGATAGACTTTAAGTCTGGATGCTTCTTTTGAAGGCTTAGGAATGATAGACTTTAAGTCTGGATGCTTCTTTTGAAGGCTTATGAATGCACCTAAATCCATTTTAGGGTTTAGTTGAAATGGAATGACTTTATGTCGAAAGTTGATTAATCATGGGTTTACCTAAATTCATTTTAGGGTTTAATTCCATGTTAGGTGGCTTTATGCCGAGAGATTGATTGATT
>CAOJBI011082623.1:0-10870 GCA_948277035.1 Euphorbia corollata | reverse complement strand
GACACGAGACAATTTTAACGACTTATGTAAAGCTGGAATTGAAGTTGACCCAACATTTTTTATCGAAAGAGAAGAACCATTACCTAAATGCACCTCCTCCGGACCCGAATACTCAGAGTGCAGGTTTAGTTGTCCCAAATCAGTAGCTAAGTGATGCGTTGCTCCGCTATCCATGAGCCAATCGGAGGTTGAATGTGTGACAGCATGTGGGACTGATGTATGGTGGGAAACTGGTGGATTGTAGGAATGGTTGGTACTTAATTTGGGTGAGGGAAATTGCCTAGAAATGTGTCCGAAGCCCTGGCAATTGTGACATTTAACTGTACCAATGTCAAGTGGTGCTAACTGTGTTACTTGTCGCGAGTATTGAGATCTCGAATAGGGATTTTGCCCATGAGAAAACTGCTATCCAGACTGACCATGATATTGACCACGTCGAGTTGAATAATTCGACTGTGATTGTTGCTGGCCACGGCTGCGACCTCGGCCTCTGCCTCTTCCCTGTGGCGTTTTGGTCGTATAATGTGTAGTGGGCACAATACCATCCTCAAGCAGTAACTTTTCACATCGGAGGTGTCGTTCCTCAGTCATAAGAACACCAAGAAGGTCATCGAAAGAGATTGTTCTAGTAGCAAAGGTGCGACAAACCTCCCTTAACTGATCACGTAGACCATCAAGAATTATGTCAACAAGATCTTCTTCCAAAACAGGATGTTGTAGAGAAGCCAATCGGTCAGCAATCAATTTCCCCCTCTGCATATACTCAGCTACTGTCTCCGTATCCAATTTGACGAGCTTCTGCCGGAAATTGGGGTTTTCGCCGGAAAAAAAAATAAATCCCAGAAATGAAGCAAGCTCACTAGGGCTGCTCTGGTACCATGTGAAATCTCAAACACAAATGAAATGAATACTAATTCACTTGATTAATTCAATAAGTGTGTACAAATATATACAGATGAAATCGTAGTCAATGGCAGCCTACAGACAGCCTATAGACAATTATCTAACTTACAGCTAACAACATATCTTACAGCTAGCCTATATCTTATTTTACAGCTAACAATCAATGTGCACCATAAAACAAAATTCGTTGCATCCAATTTGATCGGTAACTGGTGCGAGAGAGATGGAATTGCAGTAGAGGTGACAGAGGTGGCATTAACAGTTGAAGAGATGGCGTTTGAAACTGTTCCTGAGCTACTCATGATGTAGTGATGACGATGGAATGAAAAACTAGAAGAAATGGTGGCTGCGACTGGAAATCAGGAATCTCAAGAGATATGGCTGCAAGCCCTTTCGGCATCTGATACCATGATAATAATGTATTAGGGTTGAAATCTCCAGTAATCGTTACTTGGAGAGATGTCATATATATATATATAATGTTTTGATATAACAAGTTACAATAATGCCAATAATGCCCTTATAAACAATACAAAAACACTAATTACATTTATATTCTATCAATATATGAATATGATTTCGAGATGGAAACTATCTCTCTCTTCTTTGTATAAAAAGTAATGAGGAATAGCTTCAACAGCAGCATCTTTTGTAAATTCATAATCTTCATTTGCTTTCTTGTTTTCGTAGCAAAAAATGGCTTCCAATCATGTTCGATCAACAAGTTTTCCATCGTTGGTGATTGAAAAAATGGCTTTATTGTTGGTGATTGAGTTAATGCTTTATTGTTATTGAATGGTTCAATGGATTGGACACTTTTTGATGTTAGATTTTGACAAGTTATTTTCCTCTTATTTAGCCATCTGTTAGATATCTATTCTGTCTGACATTATCAAATTGCTTTAAACTTGATTTAGTTTGTTTAATCATTTGATGGTTGAAATAACCTTGCTTAGCTGTGAGTGTATAAAATCTAATTTAAAATTTGTATGAGCTTTACCATAAACAAAGAATTCTAAAGATCTTATTATAGGTTGGAGCAATTTCACCACAAGGGTTGGAACCATTGTTGCAAAGCATACATGACTGTCTTGGAAGCACAGATTGGGCTACACGAAAGGCTGCAGCTGATGCTTTATGTGCCTTAGCATTGCATTCCAGAAGCTTGATTGCAGATGGATCTGCTGATTCCACACTGACAGTGCTCGAGGCTTGCCGTTTTGATAAGGTGGCTTATCTAACCCTTTTTTTCTTAACATAAGTGTCCTATTTCTGTTTTTTTTTTCAACTACTATATGCTTCATTTCTTTTGTAGTTCTTTGGTCTTTTTTTTCGGGTTGTATGCTTGTTTGCTACTGATGTTCTATCTGAAACACTGTGGCATATATGCATAGTCGGATTGTCCTTGTCGCCTTCCAGAAAAAAAGAAAATAAAAGATAGCATAATTATATTTTAAAGATGGTGGCAAATTGCATGAATTCTAATAAATAATTTCTTGAAGACCTCCCCAGTATCTTCACAAAATGATCCTGTCATCTTCAATTCAGACTTACGAAATAGAAAAGGAGTAAGCTGGTCCAATTCTCCCTTAGAAAACCTAATATGATATGCTGTGAATTTTGGAATGGATGGTAAACTTGTCAGAAGAACGGATTGAATCTGGCTAACTGATGCCAATGTTTCTTGAAAACAATTATACCGGTGTATTGTTTTTATAATTCATAAGGTGGTCTTTATTTCGTTGATGGTTCCGAAGAGCTATACTTCATATTCCATTGATAAAAGACTGCTTAGAAGATATGCTTGTGTTTCCTTTTATTGCAACAATCAAGTTTTTGATATGTTTAACAGATAAAGCCAGTTAGAGACAGTATGACAGAGGCATTGCAATTGTGGAAGAAGATTGCAGGGAAAGGAGAAGATGGTAATTCGGATGATCAAAAGGCTTCTGCCCGTGGTTTTCTTATCATTAACAATGTGGTTTTTAACGTTGAACTTACAAATGGCTAATTCTTGTTGTCATTTTTATTTGATAAAATGTTCAGATGGAGATCTTCCTGAACAAGTGGAGGTGTCAGAAAAGGTTCAAAATTCAAGCAACCAGAAAGCAGAATCATCTAAGAGTTATTCTCCTACTGCGGATTCTGTTTCAAAAAACAAAGCTGGAAGCATTCCTGACAAGACTGTTGTAATATTGAAGAAGAAAGCAGGCGCCTTGTCAGATAAACACTTAAATCCAGAATTTTTTCAGAAATTTGAAAAAGGAAAGTCTGGTGACCTGCCTGTAGAAGTTGTTGTTCCTCGTCGATGTATCAACTCCTCAGCTCTGAACACTGATGAAAACCCCGAGCAGAATGATTCTGAATCAAGGAGAAGGTCAAATGGAGTAGGAAACAGTCAATCAGACGATCACCATGGATCTTTCCAGAAGTTACGTAACTTAGAGAGAGGAAACACTGGGAAAGATTTAAGATCCAGAGCGTTTGATGATGACAAACTTGAATTAAATCATAGAGAATCATCTGGCAAAGGAAGTTGGTTGGCGATTCAGAGGCAGCTAATGCAGTTGGAAAGACAGCAAACACATCTCACTAATATGCTGCAGGTATGCATATGCTGTGACATAACAAAATTGCTGCTTTTCTTGTACTAATAAATATTGCAATTGTAGGATTTCATGGGTGGTTCTCACGATAGCATGTTGACTTTGGAAAATAGAGTGAGGGGTCTTGAGAGAATTGTTGAAGACATGGCACATGACTTGTCAATATCATCAGGTCGCAGAGGTAATAACTTTCCTATGGGTTTTGAGGGATCCAATAGAACTACTTTAGGGAAGTATAATGGCTTCTCTGACTACTCTACTTCTAAGTACAACACACGTGTTCCATTCGGGGAAAGATATGCCCAATCTGATGTTGCTGCTTCAGGCATGAGAGGAAGGGGTGCTCATTGGAGATCTGATATGTCTGATGCTTGGGATTTTTCAACTCATGGACCGTCAAGAAATGGACCAGTCAGCTCAAGGAGAGCGGCAGCTGGCGGATCGCCAAAATCAGACCCGGAAAGTGATCAGGTGGGTAGCAGTAGCAGGAGAGCCTGGGAAAAAGGCGCTGGACCAGTTAGGCTTGGTGAAGGGCCTTCTGCTAGGAGTGTTTGGCAGGCTTCTAAGGATGAAGCTACCTTGGAAGCCATTCGGGTGGCTGGGGAGGACAGTGGATCGTCTAGGACAGCGAGAGTGGCGATCCCTGAGTTGACAGCTGAAGCTATGGGAGACGATAATGGTGGGCAAGAGCGGGACCCGATTTGGAATTCATGGAGTAATGCGATGGATGCTCTTAAAATGGGTGATTTAGATACTGCTTTTGCTGAAGTCATATCCACGGGGGATGATTTCCTGCTTGTAAAGCTTATGGACAGAACAGGTCCTGTGATTGATCAACTTACAAACGAGACAGCGTGCGAGGTCTTGAATGCTATTGGGCAGTTTCTACTGGAGCAGAACTTATTTGACATATGTTTGTTATGGATCCGTCAGGTATGGCTTTTAGTTATCTAAATATAGGATCTAGATACATGCTAGTCGAAGTTTTTATTTAATATAGAGCGTATTTTGTTGATGTTGTTGATGTTGTTCAGCTGGTAGAGATTGTCATGGAAAATGGAGCAAATGTACTGGGCATTGCAATGGATTTGAAGAAGGAGCTGCTGCTGAACTTACATGAAGCATCTACGACACTGGATCTACCCGAGGAGTGGGAAGGTGCAGCACCTGATCAATTGTTGATTCAGTTGGCCGAAGCCTGGGGAATTGAGTTGCAATAGTTCGATAAGTTGTCCCTTTTTAAAGTGTTTGAATTTTGTATGTTATGCAATGTAAATGAAACACAGTTTGTAAACAGTGTTCAAGTTGGTACTTGGCACTCCTAGTTTTATGTATGGATTTAACAGAGTTGACATGTTTCTGGTACTTTTCAAAATGACCATTATTATTCATTAACAAGTTGGACCCATAAAATTTTGAGCTTTAACTAGCTTGGCTTGAATATGGTAAAAAGTTTGAATAGAACTATCAATTATCGGGCATTTATAGAATAACCAAATCCGACTGCATTCTAGATTTAGTTTTTGAAAAATATTATTCGCTCTCCTATGATATTGTTTATTTGGTGCCTATCATATCTAAAATACTAACATAATCATAAAAGATCTGACGGACATAATCTTGAATTATATTTGTCCATCAATAGTCTGGGGCTTATTGTTCAAAATTGACGTTCTTTAGAACAAGAGTTTAAGCAAATTTGTTTGTTTAGGCAGAGCAGCAGATTCTTTGAGAGGAACAATTTCATCTCTTGAGAAAAAATATATATTGTCTTCATTTTGGAAATAACATCATCTTCAAATTTTACTTTTCTCTTTTTTTTTTTGAGAAAAAAGCCTGACTATTATATTAACCAATAAATATTAGAAGGGAAACAAGAGAAATTAATGGAAAAATTTGAATTTTTTTGACATAAATTCCATAGTATATTATGAAAAAAAGGGAAGGTATTACAAGGCTGCATAAAACTTGTTACATTGCCAATTAATCTAAAAGATCAATCAATCTTGAGTTCAGAATCACTTGTATAATCTGCAGGTAATTCATCTGCATTGTTTCCATTCATATATTCTGCTTCTTCCCCATTCTTCACCGATAAAAATTCGAGAGCTGTAACAACGTCGCTCATTAACGGCCGAGTCGCAGCTTCTTCCTGCAGGCACATTGCTGCTATTGCTAGAGCCTGATAAAGTCCCTTTTTTGGATATTTGCCTTCCAACAGTGGATCTGCCATTAATGTAAACTTTCTTCTATCTTTGAACAACGGTGTTGCCTGCATACTCAAACTTTAGTCCTTTAGACGCTCTGATATCATATCGAAGAATTTCTAATATTCTAGAGTGTATCATGAAAGGATTATACGTACCCAAACGACTAGATTCTGTTCTTCTGTGGGTCTTCTATTATCGATAACTCTTCTTCCGGTGATTAGCTCCAAAAACACAACTCCGAAGCTGTAGACATCAGATTTTGCAGTCAATTGGCCTGTCAATGCATACTCAGGAGCACAATACCCGTAAGTTCCCATCACCCTGGTCGAAACATGAGTTTTATCCCCTGTAGGACCGAGTTTTGCCAGCCCGAAGTCCGATAGTTTTGGGTTGAAATTCTCGTCTAATAACACGTTTGATGCTTTGAAGTCGCGGTATATTACAGGAGGAGTAGCTGTTTCGTGCAAGTACTCGAGTCCTCTTGCTGCACCTTCCGCTATTTTCATCCTTGTTTTCCAATCCAGCCCCTTTTTCTCGGGTGCTAAATCTGTAAACAAGAATACCGTTGTACATTCCGCAATCTATATACTCGTTCAAGAAAAGAACCGAAATCTAAATCACATTGTACATACCGAGAAGATGATCTTCGAGAGAGCCATTAGGCATGTATTCGTACACTAAAATTCTTTGATCGCCTTCAGCACAGTATCCAACGAGATTCACAAGATTAGAATGGTGAAGAAGACTTAACATCAAAACCTCGACAAGAAATTCTCGGTTTCCCTGAAATCCATTTCGGTCAAGTTGCTTCACAGCAACAACCTGAAAAAAAGCATGCATAATCAGCATTATTTAAAGATAACAGAAAGAACAAATTGATAGAAATACCGCAAAATTACATCATCTGTTTTTGCAAGGTTGCCTTTGTACACCCTCCCGAAACCGCCTTCGCCTATCAGATTATCATGGGAGAAGTTTTTAGTTGCTGTACATAAATCGCGGAACGTGAAAACATCGGCAGATATACTTCCTTTTCCGATTTTGGTTATTGCTTCTGCTATGTACCTTCTTTTGCTCTCATCTGCACATTTCAATGCAGTCATATAAATGTCTCATATTCTATTGTAATCCAGAATCAAAATATATGATGATATAAATGGAAAAAGTTACCGCTTTTGAAGGAAATATTGGCGAAAGCTGCAAAATTTTTTGCATCGTCATAATCCTTGAGGCTTTTCTTCAAAGACTTTTTGAAGAGTTTTTTATCTGACATGCAACAAGGAAAGCAGTTCATCTTGCCTCCCTCTCAAAAACGGATTGTATTATCTATCCGCGACTAAAAACCTCGACCCGGGAAGGCATTTTTCTTGTTTTTTTTCCCAGGAGAAACAAGAAAAAAACTGTTTTGTGTTTTTTTCTCCTTCACCTTTCTTCTGCAACTTTTCTCTCTATTTTCATTCTGCTATGAATGGTACGTTACGACTCAGTCAATTTGCTAATTTTAACTGTGGACAGGTTACAACTATTTATTCATATTAATTAATAAGTTTTCTTTGGGGAAAAATGGGATAAGTTTCTTCCATAAATATAGGCTTTTGATTGTTATTAATTTCTACTTTCCAGCCATGACAAATGTGGCTTTTACCTTGTTAAGGAAAAACAGCTATTAAAATGTTGTTTCAGTTACCATAGCAAGTAAACTGAATCATAAGATGAAGCCAAAGCAGCCAGAAAAACAAGGGCGTTATAAGACTTTGTTTATCAAAATTCCTTTCATTTGAAATAAAAATTGAGTGAAGCTTTATTATTAAGAAGCAGAAAATTAGGTAAAATTTTAAAGGTCTATTAATAATTTTGATGGCTATGGTGAGTAACCTTACTAATACATAAAAAACCGAAAAAGAGTATAATTTAAGCCCGACTAATGGTTAGAATACCCCGTCTTAAATTTTTAAATCGTGATTGGGATCTCCATTTGGGTTCAGTTCTTGTTGTTTCTATTCAAAATTTCATTGGTGAAATGATATGTAAACCTTAGCTTCATTCTTCATCTATCTCAATTTGACAGAATACTTTGAGCATTTATAAAATCTAAGAAAATGCAGTTAAAGCATTTATCGATAGCAGCGAACCAAACCAAGAGCGTATGAACTTCAGAATTCAGTAAACTAAAAAATGGATAGCTAAAAAAACCAACCACAAAACAAAGCAAGCACATTCTAATCAACAAGATATAACAGCAGTAGAATCAACATCCAACAAAATAAAAGCAGAACCTAAACTTGCATTGTATTAAAACTAACAAAGCGACTCTCAGTACCCGAAGAACCTGCTCAGCATAAACACTACCATAATATATAACTAGCTGCTGTGATGTACATGCATCATACTTTTTCCTAGATAATGCTTGCAAAGCTTTTTCTGCTTCTAGAAATCTTTAGCCTTGCGATGAGTCTCTCAAGTGCAGCAATGCGAGCTTCAAGAGCCAACCCTGGTACCTCACCTCCATAATCACTGCTTCCTTTTCCCTTTCTAATCTCATCCATGTTTTCTGCATTCCTGGCTTCATCATCCGCTATCTCTCCCAACTCATTTAATGGAATCTTGCTTCAAGAGCTAATCCAGTTATCGCACTGTTATGATCAATGGTTTCTTCATTAATGCCATTCCTGTTTTCTGCAGTGCTGCTGGAAATGGAAATCCTATCAGTTTTCTCTCCCAATGCAGTCTGTCTTCAACAGCCATTTCCTGTGTCTCATTATTATCATCACTGATTTCTGCGTTTTTAATCCAATATTCCTGTTTTCAGCAGGGCTTGTAATCCTAGCTTCAGTTTCAGCTCCCTTTCCCAACCCATTCAATGTTTCCAATCCCAGTATGAGCATCTCTTTCACCTCCATTTCTAACCACATTCCTGTTTTCTGCGGGGCTGCTTGAAATCCTAGCTTCAGTGCCAGTTTGCTCTCCCAACTCCTTCATTGCATTCTGTGCTTCGAGTGCCAATCCAGGTTCAGTTTCATTTAATGGTGTGCCTATAGCAGGATCTGCCTCATGAGTAATTCTTTCTGTTGGTTGGCCTATCCAAGCTTGTGCAACCCTTTCTGATCTTGTTCTTGGACTTCTTTTTCTTCTGACAAGACTGCAAATTGGATCCTCTAGCCTGTCAGGTGAATCTACCACTGTCTTGTTCCACCAATCCAAGTATCTAACACTAATACCAGGTTTATAGAAATGAAATGGAATAAACACTTTGGCCTCACCAAATGGCCTTATGTACTTAGACCAGGCAACATCTGGAACAACATCACTTACTTCGATATCACAAGGGATGTCTTGATCCAATCCAAACTGCATAGCTACTCTATGAGGGTAATATTGCTGAATGCAATTCAATCCCACAAGCTCACACACTCTCAAGCACAAAGTATAGGCTATCAAATCTTGATTCCATCCTATATCATACCATTGCTCCTTATTCTTGTAAAACTTGTGCAAGTGCAAACCATGTAAACCACTTGAATAAGGCTGCCAATGAAAACTAGTTCCTGCTAATTCCAATACCGATCTTACATTTTTATCTTTCCTAACTTTGACATTTTCCCAAAGACCTGATCTTGGGTCATCATTATTGATCGATTTTGGAAGTGGCTGGAAAGTCAGAAATCTCTCCCAAGCCCAAAGTTGAACTATATGAAGTGGAGAGCAAAGGGTATTTGCTTGCCTATTTTCATTTCTCTTGATATCAAGAGGATAACAAGTGGTGTCTTTTAACAGCCCTAAATCCCTATAAATGGAAACCAGAACAGCAGGAGCAAGAGTACAACTTCGCCTTTCGCTAAATGGATAGCAATATTAAACAAATAAGAATCAAGTTGTTCTTTAGAATCATTAAAAACAAACCTTTCCAACCACAAGGATAGAAATGCTTCACGCTCTAAGTTGCAGCCACTTCCCATGAACTTCCTTATCCAAGCTTTCTCAGAGCCTGATCCAAGCTTTCTGCACAATTCCTTCTTAGCTTTCACCAATCTGTCTTTAATTTCCTCAACTTCTTGGCTATTAATGAAGCCTGAAAAAACAGGGGAACGCGAAACAGAAAAGCCTCCTAAAACCACCATATCTTCCAATGTAATAGTAGCTTCTCCCCATGGAAAGAAAAATGTGTTGGTTTGGGGACACCATTTCTCAGCAAGGCCAATGATTACATCATTGTCTCTTTGAAATTTGAATGTAGAACTTATTACAGCTTCTTAAATTCCAGCCCTTTTCCACACAGAACCATAAATACCTTCCAAATGTTGAACCCATGATTGCCATTCTATTGGTTTGTTTCTCCACCCTTTCAGAGTCACCACTACTGTTTTAGATTCACAAGAGGGATTCAAATAGGAAGAGAGAAGAAGTATAGGGTTTCTGGGAAATGGAGGTTTAACTGAAGAATGAGTAGGATTCAAGAAATGAACTTTTCTTAGGATTTGCTTAGTTAAGACATTTGATGATACCATTAGCTCCCCCCTCACTTCAACTAAAGCTTCTGTAGTGTTTTTCATTGTAAAGGTCAAAACTTGCTGCAAAACAATGGCCGCCCGGTTGGAATGGAGATGTGGGTTTTAGTTCTTCGGCTTGTTTCCCGAGAAAATGAGGAAAAGAAAGCACATTTACAGCTTGCAATGCTTTTCCATGTGAAATAAATGAAGAGCCAATAGCACGGAAACGGAAACGGAAACGGAAATGGAAACGAGGAAACGCCCTTTCTAGAAAATATAGGTTTGGAAACTGTGGGGAAACGCGTAAATAATAAAAATGTAGGGGTATATTTATAAATATAAAAATAATAAAATTTAATACATATTATTTCATTGTTATATAAAATACAAAACTAGCATATATTTAAAATTGATTTATTGATTATAAAGCAAATCTACTATGAATAATGGCTATTTCAAAACATTATACAATAGTAAATAAGGTTATTGAAGATAATAAAGTTTCATGAAGTCTAAAAGTCATGTTATATTTGATAAATCATAATAATGTGAGTGTATAAAATGGAATAAAATAAATTTTATAATATAAGGATATTTTATTATTTAATAATGAATTGAGGTTTAAAAATCTTGGTAATTTGAATATATTAGGAGATTTAGTTTT
>CAOJBI011080939.1:0-11788 GCA_948277035.1 Euphorbia corollata | reverse complement strand
TTTTTTTTTTTTTTTAGTTTGGCCAATATTATTTGTGTCAGTGTTTGGATCACAATGAAATGTTTGTACACGCCCATCAAAAAGAAAAAGAAACGTTTGTACACATTTAGGCAACTAACGCCGTCGTTTCGAAAAGTCACTAGGAAAAGGACCACGGTTCATTTTTTTTTAAAATCTTCTGCATAATTTTTTTGTTTTCAAATTACCACTTTGGTTTAGACAAAAAGTATCAAGGAAAATGTGTCATTTGTAAAAAGACGTATTTTATAAGCAAATGCTCACCATATAATTTGCCACAAATATTCATGTATTGTGTTTTTTTATTTTATATATTTCAGTGTATACCAAGTTGAAATTTGAAATTTCAATTCAAGTTGTTGTTAGAATTTTGAGAATGGTTTGATATAATTTTCATTTATCGTGACCATCCACTTGACATTTGCCTCCTTTCTTTATGTGGTTGAATTTTAAGATGGTTTCACATTTACTTCAATATATTATTAAATGTTGGTGTTTCTATTTTGAATATTTCATAATGATGTGTTTATGTTTGTTTATGCAATACAAATATAATTGTTTATATAGATAATATATGTGTATATACTAATTTTCATATACAACTTTTATGGGTGAACCATCAATTTTTTTAATGAATGAACCTGGTCAGTAACAATAAAGTAAAGTTTAAAATGTTATCTATAATCAAATACAACATGAACATATTTCGCTATTAAATATTTTACATATTTAATATTTTCACATATAGAAGTTTGCATTTTCATAAATGCATTGTGCTTTATAAATACAATAGTTAAATCTAGATGACCTTTCATTATTAAAACGTTCATCACTAAACTCATATTTGAACATGTGGCATTCGAATGTTTTTAATGAACATGACAATATCACAAACACAAAATATGAGATAAGTTAATGAGAAGATTTTAACGCTAAATTAGTTAGAACAAAATATTCAAATCAATTGCTGGGCTTTAATTTAATGACATTTGGAGAATTATAAAAATTTAGGGTTTTACTTTCAAACCTTATCAATAACAAAATTAGCAAGAACTGCCTTATATTACCAAAAAAAATATTTAAACCAAACGGAGAAATAGAAAATTAAGGATCAAATTCAATAATATCGAAGGTTGAAACTGAATAGTAACGTAAAATTCAGGGACCAAACAGAAATTTACTCTTTCTCAAATTGTTAGACATAAAAATTAAAAGCAAGAAATCGTTACCGTTTGTCTAATTGCAATTCAAATTTCAAAAAACAAGTTTGTCCCTTTCCCTCTCATATCTGAATCCCAAATTCTCCACTTCTCAATTCTCAGTATCCAACCATGGAGGCTAACGAAAATCCATGTCCTTCACCATTTCCGCTCTTCTCTTCCTCTTCTTCTTCGTCGTCGCTTTTGAAAGACATCTCCAATTTCAAAACCCCAAAACGTCCCTCTTATGCCCCCAAATTCACTTCTTCGCCATGTCCCCAATTCTTCACCGCTACAAAACAAACCCCACGATCTTCTTGCTCTTCCTCCGTCCGCCGCTGCCACAACCGCCCTTCACTCTCTGCCCGGCCGAAACAAAACACAGCAACTGCTCGCCGACTAAAGGCCTTCGAGCTTGAGCAGTCTCAGTCCTCGCGTAAGACTGAGATTAAGAAGGAACAATCTCTTAAGTCACTTGCTAAGTCTCTCACTACTTGGATGAATTTCCTCTTCGAAAACCCTAAATCATGTGGTTGCCAATTGACTGGAACCGGAGATGAAGATGTAAGTTTGTCGGTGAAGTTGGGGAAGAGGGATGTTGGACCGAGAAGTGTGACGGTTGGAGTGGAGGCTTCTTGGCGGAGTCCGAAGAGACAGAGGGATCTGAAGTGGGAAAAGGGGGGTGATCTTGTGGAGCATAAGGGGGAAGAAGGATTATTGAGTTCAAAGATTTATGGGTTGTTAAGAAATTCTTTAAAGGACGTGTGCAGTTTCGATGATTTGAAACAGAGGATGGGGGTTTACTTGAGTTTGGCTACTTGCAAAGAGATTTTTGATATCATGACTCCAGTGGTTAAGGTAAGATTTGCTCTTCACTTTGAGTATACTATTTTCATATAATATTTTTTTTTCTTTTTGAACTTGCATGGTTTGAATTTGAAAGAAGGAATATATAATTTTTCCTGCCATGCCAGATGATTAAATTAAGTTCATCGAAATAAACTCATTTGTATTTCATTGGGGATTTTGATGACATTTGGGTTAGTATTTGAACACTTTTAAGAACTAAAACTTTAATTTACTTCCCAGAATATTGATGAAGGGAGGCTTAAAATGAAATCCAATTGCCCAATTGCTACAGACGTTGGAATGAAAGAAAAGGCCATAAAAATTCTAATGAGCTATAATCCAATCTGGCTTCGAGTTGGATTGCATATAATTTTTGGTGGTGATTCCTTGTTGCCCAATGGGGATGTCAACTCTGATCAGGACATAGCCTTTCTAAAGATTATCATTGAAAAACAGTTTTTCTCGCATGCTGAACTAGCCAAAGCATATGCTTATAACAAGAAGGTTGAAGGGTTATACAGACCAGGTTACTATGAAAATCTCGGTAGCATTATGCTAAAGAGATTTTTGCTTCTTGTTCTTCTGCTTGACAGAGCAAAATCTCATAGCACTCTTTCTCTGAAGTATGGTATTGATGGAGTTGACGGGGGATCGCCTCTTCTGTTTTCTGCACAATCTTGTATAAAATCCAGCCGCCAAATGGTTAATGGTAATTCTGAAATTGTTTGTCAAGTGAGTTCTATTAAGAGTAATTTTTAACTCTTAACTTATTCACTGTAGGTGACTTTTTTTTTTCTTTCATGTCAAAATAGATTTCTTATCCTCTGAGAATATGCTTGGAGAAGGAAACCTTCTTGCGCATCTAGTGGTTATTGGCTACAAAGTATCTTACCAGCAGGTATGTTAATTCCTGTTATGGTAAGTTGATTTTTAAGGGGAAAACTGAAGACTACAGTCGTACTAACTTATGACAAGTAATGAACAGACTGTAAATTGAACTTATTCACAAAACATTTTTGTTAATTAGCCGGCTTACCATGAAAGATGAAATTCATTTTTGCAGAGTCCTCTTGTTGAGTATGACTTTAAAATAGTGGATTTATTTGAGGACTTACAAGATGGAGTGCGGCTTTGCAGAGCAATTCAACTCTTGCTAAACGACTCTTCTATTCTTATGGTATCTGCATTTTCTTTTACCTGTTTGGATATGCCACAAAATTGTGTGAGGTTCTAAGAATTCAGCATAGGAAATTTCACCTTTTTGCAGAAAATGGTAGTCCCGTCTGATACACGGAAGAAAAACTTGGTGAATTGTAGTGTTGCACTGCAATATCTTAAGAAAACGGGCTTATCCTTGTGTGATGAAGATGAAATGATGACTGTGGAAGATGATATTGCTAATGGCGACAAAGAACTAACTATTAGCTTGCTCTGGAACATATTTGTTCATTTACAGGTTTACTGGCTCTCTCATTTATCGCTTTGCTTACAAAGTTAGAAAGGTTTATGTGTTTGAATTTGATTAATGGCCTGATGCATCAACTGCCAATTTTTCCATGATTGTTCAGCTTCCTCTTCTGATCAACCAAACGATTTTAGCAGATGAGATATTGAAAATTCAAGGATCCAATGTGGTAAGTTCCATCTTGGTTCCCCATTTTATTCGGTGGTGTTCCATTTTGATATTTTTCAGTTTGCGCATCCTATCAGTATTTTGGAATTCAGTATTCTATAAGTATTCATTTATTCATAGGTTATTATTTTAAGCTAATATTTGTTCTCTACTATTTCACAGGACTCTTCAAACATTTTGAGTGTTAGTTTGTCTTCTTTAGAGCTACTTTTGAAGTGGATCCAGGTAGGGTGTTTAGAACATTTACCACCATCTATCTCTCTTCTTCCTTCCCTTTGATTGCACTCTGAATCTCTATTCCATAGTAGGTTGCGGTTTTTTTAGTTATACTTGCAGAAGCATGTGCATTTTACACCTTCCTGAGTTACCAGTTGCATTTTCTGTTTCTTTTACAGGGTTCCCATTCAGCTTTATGCTTATGATGTTTGTTGCAGGTTGTCTGTGAGAAGTATGATCATAAGCTTGATACCTTTTCTTCTTTGGTTGATGGAAAAGCCATATGGTGTTTACTAGACTATTACTTCCGCAAAGAACTCTGGTGTTCTCATAAGGTGCTATATATTTTCTGAATTGATGCTTAACTTTTTATCTCAATAAATCTTCCTTTCTCTTTTGATCTAATCACATTTATCATATTGTTGTAGGATTCTCATGAGAGCAGTAGAGACTCAATAATGTCTGTAACTGAATATGCAGATGCTGTTCACAATTTCATTTTGTCTCAGAAGCTGACAGCCTTGTTGGGGAATTTTCCAGAGGTAAGGATCAGGAAGGTTGGCTGATTGCTGATATTGTAGTCCACTGAATTTGTTGCATATCAGCCCCTGAGAAGAGGAAACATGGCTGACATACTAAAATGTATCTGATGATAAGCATTGGTAGCTTGAACCTTAAATTCCTAATAATAGTTGAGCATGATAGTTTATAGATGCATCTTTATGCCTTCTTTGTGTAAAATGGATTCCAAATTGATGTGTTTATTACAGGTACTGCAGGTCAGTGAAATTCTTGAACATACTGGGGCGATTAATGAAAAGTGTGTGGTGGTTCTATTGGTATTTCTTGCATCACAGCTCACTGCAAAGAAAACTCTGGTAATTATAGAATCTGTCTGCCAAAAAAAAGTCTTCAGCAGACTTGATTATCATCTGATGAAGTGCTTTTCTTTCTGATAGGATCAGCTCAATGTCCATAAAATGTTGTGCTCTACTTGTCAAGGTGTAGTAGAGAAGCAGCAATCAAGTACCGAAACAGTTGTTGTGGGTTTAAAACCATTGCTAGACCTAGAAGAAATACAAGGTCATACTTTGGAAGGTTAGCAACATTTATTTAGCAATTAGGTTTACTATTATATTGACTTGTTGCTTAAGACGTCTTTTATAAAAACATCTGAAGTATATGGAGTAATACCTAATAGTGTAACTCAAATTCTAAAATTTCGGAAGTATATATATTTTTGCCTTTGTATCAGGTCATAACTTTACATTGTGGATTTCAACAAACATGAATTATGAATATGTTTCATTGTTTTATCAATAAATGTACTATATTCATATTATTTTTTAATGAGAACTAAATAATTTAAGGTAAAACATGTCAAAGCATGGGTCTATTGTGGAGAAAATTATAGAAAAAGATGAAAACCTTGGTTGACAACCAGTTATATGTTTAATCTGCAGTCATGAAAAAATGCAGTCCCAGAGGCTGATGCTTTAATTTTTTCCTGTTTATTGCAGACACAGCTGGAAGGTTTAAGGCTATTAAAGCATGGTGGCAAGATATGGCTGCACGAAACAATAGATTTTTTACAGTGCCCACAAATTCTACTTTGCATCAGAGCTCAAGTCGCAGATCGAGCATTGAAATTAGAAGAGGTTTTCTTATTAATGCTCTATATAGAAAACTGTTTGTGATGGTTTCGAGGTGTTTGAATTTGCAAACTAATTCCTTTTCTAGGCTGTGAAAGTGCAGCAAACTGGCTAGTGTCACTTTATTTGGTTGATTTATTTAAATGTCATTGAAAGTGCATAATACATTACTTAATAAGTTTATATTTTGTTAGATTTGGAGGTCTTCGTGGTATTAAATTAAACTTTTCAGTAATTAGTTTATCTGGCACCAATATTTATTTTTCATGCTTTGTTTCAGAAAATGCAGCAACATTCATACAATCATATTTAAGGAAGTCAATTGCACGAAACAAGTTCTTGAAGATGGTGGATGCAGTTCGCTTTTTGCAAATTGTCATTCGTGCATGGTTAATAGCAAAGCAGAAATCTGGTGTTCATAAATTCAATATTGTCATGGTTCAGGAGTCTACAGATAGTGGCTGTGCTTCTTTGCTAGTGCCTTTTAATACCTCTACAAGTAGGAAGCACTCTGGAGGTGAGAGGTATGCCAAATTTATTGTGGAAAGGCATATCTTCCTCAAGATAAAAAGTTCAGTTATTTTCATCCAGAAAGCAGCAAGGATTTGGATGAAAAAAAGACTTCAGGATAAGAGCACTAGAAAACACGATGCATCCGCTTCTGATATAGTCAATGCTACCATAGTTGTTCAAAAATATTACCGCGGTGGGATAGCAAGATCTTCATGTAAGGCCATTCAAATGAGTTTTATTTCTCTTCAACACAAAGCAGCTACCAAAATTCAGAGTCACATAAGATCTTGGATGCTGAGAAGGAAATTTTTGAAACATAAGTACTTCATAACAAAATTCCAAAGTAATTTCCGACGTCTAAGATGTTGGAGGTCCTATCAGAACCTATTAATAAGTACGAGGTCAGCAATCACTATTCAATCTCATGTACGTGGATGGATTGCAAGGAGAGTAGCAACGCAGTACAGGCGCCAAATTGATTTGCTCCGAGTTAGTCTTATCTCTTTTCCGTCCCAATTTTAGACTTATAGAGTTATAGTTTCTAGTTTGCATATGGTCATTTTTTTAATACCATGTTTGTTCTTCTTTGTTGTTTTCCTTATTTGCTTCTGCTCCCCATAGAATATCAAGAAAATGATCTATTTTATGGGTTCTTCAGTGAAAACTCTCACTGAATGGTTTTTTTCTACTCTGTCTTAATCTTTAGATAACTAAGATAATTTCCCAACAGAAAGCAAATAATATGAAAATGAAAATGTTGCGTGTCCTTATGTTTAGTTCTTGTACATTAACTGTTATCTGCAACTATCAACTTATTGTTGATTTTGTCTCTTTATTCCCATATTTTGTTGGTGATTGCAAACTATAAGATTCTTCTTATCTACCAATGAAATTTTTAATTGAATTCATGAAATCTTGCCAATTATATAAGTAATGTCTAACCATCAGTTGAACTCAGTTTGATACGGCCTCTTAATCATAACTGTATTATATTTACTCAGCTCTGTTTTACAGCAAATTACTCATTCGTTGTGTTCAAGTAATGAGTGTCCTGCAATATGCCATAATTTTCTTTTTCTTCTTTGTTTCGATCAACTCAGAAATGCTTCAATAGTTGGCTGATAAGAAGGGACTTTTTGCTGCTAAGAGAAGCTGCAATAAAGATTCAATGTGCTATCCGTAATGTTAACTGTAGGAAAGCCCTTGTTGCCAATACAAATGCTGCTATTGAAATTCAACGATTTGTCAGGGGGTGGATTGCTCGAGAGAAGTTGTTAGGTACTATGTCAAACTTAATAAAACTGATGTTTTCTATTATAAATTTTTCTCTACTTATTTATGTCAAAAACTCATTTGGTATTGATCAATGACAGGAGCATCTCACTTTTCTGAGGCCAGACATTGCAATTTTAAAACTTTGATTGCTTCCACTGGGAGTACTGAATTGAATTCAGTATTGAAGCTGCAAAGATGGTGGAGGGGCATTCTATTGCATAAACTAAGAATAAAGTCGGCAATTATTATACAGTCTTATATTCGAGGCTGGGTTGGCCAGCGAAGGGCGTTGAGCAAAAGACATTATGTGGTTACCATCCAAGTAAGACTTCATCCATGGTTTTTCTAACTTCCTTGGAAAAGTAACTTATTGGCCATTGTACTGCTTGTTTGTGGTTAAGTTTATTGTTGGGTATAATGATGAACTGTCTTTCCTTCCTGTTGTCTCTCTAGAATATAGGAGTGATATTTTTAATCTCATCACTGCAATTTAGTTCAACTTGAGTATATCTCTAGTTCTAACATGTTTTAAATTTGTTAGTCACATTGGAAAGGTTATGTTGCACGTAAGGAGTCAAGGGGGCAGCTATTGGATTTGCGGTTGAGAGTACAAAGATCTGCTAAAAATGTGGACGATAGTATGCGTATTATCAACAGGCTCAAAATGGCACTTGCAGAATTACTGACCATGAAAAGTGTCAGCGGAATCCTTCATACTTGTGCAACTTTAGGTAAGAGTTCATTTTGCTCGTCTAACAACATTATACACCTGGTGCTAAATGAACAGTGTTTTGCATTTTGGTGAACTGTATGCTGTATTGCTCTCCTTGAACGGTTTGTGCATGGCAGATATGACAACTAAACATTCTCAGAAATGTTGTGAGGAGCTTGTGGGTGCTGGTGCTATTGCCATATTACTGAAGCTGATTCGGTCAGTCAGCAGAAGTATACCTGACCAGGCTGTCTTGAAGCATGCTCTCTCAACTATCCGGAACCTTACACGCTATCAACACCTGACTGAAGCGCTTATTGACTGCCGTGGATCAATCGAAACAATCTTTTTAGAATTTCTTAGGTATTTTTTTAATTGAGCTTTGAACTCAAAATATCTATATGATTGGAAATAACTTTAGTTTTTCTAACAACCTCTTCCAGGAACAAGGAAGAAGGCTATTTCATTGCTGCAGAGATTCTAATAAAGATATCTTCAAATGAGAAAGGCATCGAATCGTTGCGGAAGGTATCAGGTCTCAAGAAGAGGTTGCATAATCTTGTAGAAGAACTAACAAGAAAAGCAACCTTTGAGAAAAGGCAAGTACAATATTTTTCTCACTTTTTATGGCCATATCTTGTCCTTGGCAGGTTTGTCAATTGCAATGCAATAAACAGTGAGAATACATAAACACAATGATCAAATTGACACCCATAGTTTTTGTGCAGGAATATCCCAGCAACAGCTGCCAGGGAGAAGGCTGAAAGAAGGTTGAGAGAGGCTGCTGAACTCTTGAAATTGATCGCAACCAACCGTTGAAATTCATCAAAGCAATAGCACAAACGAATAGATTACTCCGACAGAGTAACATTATATTTTGAATAGTATGAATTCAATGATTTGTGCTGTCAGTTTCTTTCTATTGCATACGCGGAAGCTTGTAGTGGACAATAGATAACTAATATAATATTTGGAGATGATCACTAATCATCGATCTTTCTTGGTTGTGAGGTATTGTTTGGATTAAATATCAATTTTAGCCTTGGAAATGGAGAAAATACTTGATAATTGCAATTTGATAAATTATTAATCATATACAGATTATAACATATAATTAACGAACAAAATATTGCACATCAAATTTTAATAGCAAATAGATCATCAATCCTAATAACTACAAATGATTAAGATCAAGCAGCTCTTGCAGTAACTTGAAGCTGGTCAGGCATGGCTGCAGCAGAGTCAATAAGTAGTCTTCTTCTATGAGACCTTGGCACGGTAACGGTTAACACACCATCTTCATACCCAGCATTTATTCCATCAATGTCAACTAAACCTGGTAACCGAAATTTCCTCAGGAAGCTCTTAGAAGGCTGGCTTGATTCATCAGTGGCCTCTGTTCTGATAATCAAATATAAGGAGTCCTCAACCTCTACCTTTATCTCCTCTTTCTTCACACCTGCAAAGAATCTAACTTTTCAGTCGAGAGATAATAAAGTGACAAAAAGTTCAAAGCTTGGATATTAGAAATTAGTAATTTACCGGGGAGATCAGCTGAATAGATATGGGATTCTGGGGTTTGGGACCAATGAACGTGGTTTTCAGAGGTAAAAAAGACTAAAAGAGGGAATATGGGAAAATTAGATGATAAATGGGGAACTCCATTTCATGTCTGATGAAGCTTTGCTGCTTGTTTTAATGGCAACGGATAAAAGAAAACTTTTTTATGAAGAAGGAGAAAGTGGCCAAGTTGGTGTATTAGGCAATTAAAGTTTAGAGCTTTAAATATCTTTTATAAAAAGATATGAAACTTGAAATGAGAGGTGGTTGTTAATTGACTACTGGACTAATATCTTATCCTGCAATGAAAAAAACATCATTCATCATCTTTTTCCAAATTTGTTTGGCCTCTCAAACACCTCAAGTGTCAAAACAGATAGGATATTCTTAAGATGCATTGAGAAGCGAAAATTATAGCTAAATCCACAACCTGTGGTTTACAATTGGTCTTGTTGCAAAATATATTAAAGCTTGGAGTGAGCAAATATAACTTAAAACTGAACTGAAAAAATCAAAAATAAAACCGAACCAAAATAATTCGGTTCGATTTTCGGTTTTATATATTTATATTATTGGTTTTCGATTCAAATTGAAAAAACCGAACACCGAATCGAAAATCGAAGAAAATAAATTTTTATATAATTTTTAATTAATTTATTAATTATTTTCTTATTCAATCTACATTTAATACTTAAATATCAAGTTTTTTTTTTCAAATTAACAATAAATTATTTATTTTACATTTTTATTCATTTCATATTAAAAAAAATTAACAAATGAAACAAAAATCAAATTTAAACAAAACGTATACTTTTGGTTTAAACCGAACCGAAATAATTCGGTTCGGTTTTCGTTTTTCTACTTTTACACCCTTTTCGTTTGCGGGTTCATTTCAGTTCGATTTTTTAAACGAACAGACTTTTGCTCACCCCTAATTTCAGCCATTGAATTAGAGCCTATGGAAGTAAACAAACTCATTAAAACAACAATGAAAAAATAAAGGTATACTTAAAAAACATGTCATGTGGTTTGACTGTTTTGCAAAAAGGTCATTGTACAATTTTTTTTTGCAGAGGAATACTTGTGGTTTCAAAAATTAGCAAAACGAGGATTTTAAATTTTTAATTACGTCATAAAAAATGGTAATCTTGTCCATTTTGAACTGAAAAATTTACAGATTAGTTAATAAAAATATGATACACTTTAGAAATAAATTTTATAATTTTCGGAGAAGTAAAATTATTTTTTTAATTTAAATATGATGGTAACTTTTAAAAAATTATAATAAAATGAACAATTTCGGAAAAAAAAATTCAAAATTTGATATATAATTTTTATATAACATGTTTAAATTATATGATTGTTGATTTGATTGAAATAAGTTATGTAACATTATTAGTTTTAATGAAAAATATATTTTATAATTTTTTACCGATTTTTGAAATCACAAGCATCAATTTGTAAAAAAAATTCTACAAAAATCTTTTTACGAAACTGTCAAATCATTATCCATGTTTCGGAAGTTTACTCAAAAAGAAAATAAAGACAATTCCATTTTTATGTTACTGTAACAATTTAGGTCATGTCCCTGACAAATCTGAGTTCCGGATTGCAATTCATAGACTTAGCTTTGATAACATTTTATTGGAGAAAATTGAATATTTCAACGTTGCAAGAGACCGCAAGTAAACATTTAGGCCCCGTTTGTTTCATGTAAAATATTGTGCAGGGGAAAATATTGTGCAGGAAAATAAAATATTTTCCTGTGTTTGGTTACATCTCTGTAAAATATTTTCTGCTGTTTGGTTACATTTCTAGAAAATATTTTCCGATCAAAATTTTGCATATATTTTTTACACATCTTTACTAAAAAGTTTTAACATTTTTACAAAATTAAAATTTAAATAAGAAACATATCATTAAGGCACAGAAACTCCTACAGAAGAAATTACATCAATGATAGAATGAGAAAGAGTTTCCAATATCAACAAAAGCACAGCGTTTTGTGCATATCTCCGCCTACAACTGCTTCAAATATTGAGAATCTCTTATCATATTGAAAATTATGAAAATCCACACTTGAGACAATATATTAAGTACAATATGCAACCAGAACTGATAGATTAATGTAAGAGGCAAAGTCCATAAAGTGGAAGAGGCA
>CAOJBI011080519.1:0-10485 GCA_948277035.1 Euphorbia corollata | reverse complement strand
GAAATCTAGCTATGCGTCTATTGCTCAGGATCTTTTGATCACGACTACTTCCTCAATTTCGAAAGTTATTATTTCAAAAAAGGGGGGTTAGAAATTTATTCGCATAATGCAGCAGAGTTATGACAATCGAGTTCAACGGTGTTCTTTCTCTCTTATTGGACGTCTTATCCTTAACAAGGGAAACTTGCCACGCAAGGTTGATGATCTTAAGGCGCAATTGGCAGCAATTTGGGGCATTACTACTCCATGGAAATTGATCCTCATCGATAGGGGCTACTACCACATTATGCTTGATTCTTTGGATATCAAAACTAAGGTTTGGAGTAAGGGTAGTTTTAACCTCAAACCTGGTGTCTTCCGATTACAACCCTGGGTTCCAGACTTTGATCCTTATGCACAGAACACAACCAATGCTCAAGTATGGGTTCGATTGCAATCGCTAGCTTGGGAATATTGGGATCCAAGGACTCTTGCTGAAATTTATGCTTGTTTTGGGGTTCTGCTTCAAGTTGATAAAGCGACTTTAGAAAGTTCCTTTGGCCATTATGCTAGGATTTTTGTGGATGTGGACCTCTCTTCCCCTTTGCCTCAAACTTTTGTTGTTGAACATAATAGTCATGAAATATGGATCAATTTAGTTTTTGAGAACCTACATGCGTTTTGTAAAGTTTGTAACTCGGTAGGTCATCAAAGTTTCGAATGTCGTCAAAATAAGAAGGTTGATGAGGTTCCTGTTTCGAAGGCTAGGAAACCGGGCAATCCTGAATCAGATAGGAGGGATCTAATGTGGAATCAGATAGTGTGGAGGAACCTCATCCAGATTTGGAGCTCTTTACTAGGAGTAAACAAAGGGAACGCAGTTTAAAGGAAAGGATCAATCATTCTCACACAGTCCCACCTCACTATCTTTTGAAATGTTGGAGACAGCTTATCGGTCAGGATGAACAAGATTTACCTCCTCTGGTTGACAATCTACCGGTTAGGAATAAGGATGTGTCTACCTTGGTTGACATGGAAAGAGATTTGGATGTTAATGAGAGCTCAGATGATGATGATGCTACTGTTTTGGCTCAAGTTGTTGCTGATCATGGGCTTCAACTATGTACCTTGGAATCGATCCCTACGACAAATATTTCAATCCTGAGGGTATTAATTTACAAGTTCGCCTTGTTCAAGGACAATCGAATGTTAGTACAACTTCAGGGCAAATTAAGGGTAATAACTCAAGCTTGGTTTCCAACGAAGGGCATGCCATCTCTTGGGCTGATATTTCGAAACAATTAGATGAGTCGCACGTCACTTACAAGAAGAATAAACGATCAGATAAATAGCACTCTCTATGACAGAGCCCCTAAGTTATTCCAAATGATTTTTTTTTTTTTTTGTAGCTTAGAATTATCTTTGTAGTTTAATTTGTTTGCATAAACCTCTTTTTCTCTGTCTGGCGGAACCTATGGTTGATTTTGATACGGTCAACTCGTCCTTCTAGAGTCGAATTGGTTTTGATTTAGTTTGTGTTAACAATAAACCTTTACCGACCATGTGGGTTCTTGCTTCCAAATCTATTTCTATGAATTATAATGTGTTGCAAATCACTTACCAACTGATTTCGATACATTTAATTGACCGGACATATATGTTGGCTTCGTTTATGGTAGTGTCATTACCAATCAACGTGTTTTTCTTTATAATGATATTACCTCATCATCATTACATAAGAAGTGGTTATGGCTTGGTGATTTTAAAGTTCTCGGGTGTCATGAGAAAAAAGGAAATCCTCCGAATACCCGGTCTTGTCAAAGAGTTTAGAGATTGCATTGATATGGTTAAACTTATGGATATTTCCACGTTAGGCCTTTATATACATGGTTTAATGATCGTTCTGGTCTAGCAAGAGTTGATTGCCGATTGGACAAATCCTTGGTTAGTTCGGATTTTGCTGCTTTTTGCTCCTCTTTTCATTGCTCAGTGCTTGCGAGACATCATTCCGACCATCATCCTATCTTATTTACTTGCGATTTTGGTCAACCATCTATAGCTCGTTTTCGATTTCAATCCATGTGGCTTACTCACCCATCGCTTCGCCAATTAATTACCGATCATTGGGAAGCATCGGACATCTCATTATCGTCGATCCAAAAGCTCATGTTTAAGCTAAAGCCACTAAGACCAGTTTTACGGAAGTGGAATAGGGAGGTGTTAGCGCACTTTGATCACAATATTCAGCTGAGTCAAGAGGATTTGGTGCGTATTCAAAATCTGAATTCGACTAATGACTTGTCCAAGTCTCTTGCTCATCAGGAATTAGCCGCTCATGAAAAATTAGATTTGCATTTGAAGCAGAAAGAAACTTACTTGAGGGAGAGGAGTGGTATTCGCTGACTTCAAGAAGGTGATCGAAATTCTAATTTTTTTTTCAACGAGTGGCAAACTATAGGAAATCGGTTACTGGAATTCACTCTTTGCCTATTGATGGTGAATTAACTATGGATATTGATAGAATTTCTTCACACATGTTAACCTATTATTCTACCATTTTCTCAAAGGATCCCAATGTCACGGTTGATCATCAACTTATTTCGACTGTCATTCTTAATATGGTCACCTTTGCGGAAAATGATGGTTTGGAGGAACGTCTCTCTTCGGATTTGATTAGGTAAACAGTTTTTTCCATGAATGAGAAAAGTGCTCCAGGTCCGAATGGTTTCACGGGTGCTTTTTTCCGCCATTTTTGGGATGTGGTTGGACATGATGTCTGTTTTGCAATCCAGCAATTCTTTGCATCCGGTCTTATGTAGCCAGGTTTAAACTCGAGTCTCATGATCTTCATTCCTAAAAAGGAGGGTGCTGTTTTGGCGGAGGATTTCCGTCCTATTGTTATGAGTAACTTTGTGTTTGAGGTTATCACTATAAATTCAAGTTTAAAAATACTAAAGAAGAATTAAAAGAAACTAAATAAGAGTTAAAACAAACTAAATTTGATTTACTTCAAGTTAAGGGAAAGTTAAAAGATTTAAAAGAAGAAATGAACGTCCTAAAATTAATAATTTCAAAAATAAAAAAGGGAAAAATAAAGACAATATAAATAATTGTACTAGTGATAGTAATGATAATAGTAAAAGTGGAAGTGATAGTTCATAATATCAAATTAATCAGATAAAGAAGAATTTAGAAATCACAATTCATAGAAGGAGAAGAAAAAGATGACAAGTTTAATATTCTTTCCAATACATGATCTATAACCCATGCACTCTTGCTCTCAAGCAAGACAAACAAATGAACATTGTATTTCTGAATACACAAGCGAATAAAATTTTGCTTGGCTCTATTAAACAAGCCCCCCAACAATGCCAACTAAAAAGAGAGAACAACATAAAATATATATAAAATGACCATGATAAAACCTGAAGCGCAATGACCCAATAGAATCCATGGCTGCCGAATGGCGTTTTCATCAGGCTACTTCAACAAACCAATTCTTTTTCCCACTGCCAAGGTAAGAGTTCTTTCATCAAAATCTCGTTCATCATTGATACTAGATATAATTAATCGATTCCTGTTTGAGATATCCGGACCCGAGGAGCTTAAGCAACTAGAGTTTGCATTAGAGTGGACTAACGCCTCCCCAACCTTGGAGAAAGTGTGCATCATGGGCTGTTTATCCCACTACCAAGGCTCACCAAAGGAAGTCTCGGGAACGTTTGAAACTGAACCTGACGAAACAGGAGAAATAAGAGTGTTCTTGGCCTTATCCTTGAAAATTGGATCCAAATTACCACGGAGTTTAGTGAAAAAAAGTCGATGCAAGTGGCTGAGAAGTGAGAAATGTCAGAGTTAATATGATTACCCATTAACTGATTGGCGTCGGCCTGTACATATTCCAAAAGTTGCTTGGATGAATGGATAGAGTCTTCAATGGA
The DNA here is from genome assembly GCA_948277035.1 of Euphorbia corollata. Lineage (NCBI taxonomy): Eukaryota > Viridiplantae > Streptophyta > Magnoliopsida > Malpighiales > Euphorbiaceae > Euphorbia > Euphorbia corollata. The sequence continues at coordinate 6,565 of CAOJBI011080519.1, read as the reverse complement.
AGAGGTAACTGATGACGCTTGATCGTGAGATTCGCATTTTTTACAAAAGGTGGCTTGTCGAAATGTAGCAACAATCTTGACAGTGGAAGAGTTATAAGACAAATTGAAGTAGACTGGTTTCATTGATCCAATTGGAATTGATACGAGGCAACAGACGACATCTAAACGGTTCAGGCAAGATAGATCAAAGTCCATATATAAGGGTGTGCCTAAATTCGAACATAGTCTACGAATAAGAGATTCAAAGATCAATGATAAAGGTATGCCTATAAAGTCCACGTAGAGTAAACAATCCTATGGGGTAAAATCAATAGGGAACGAAGATACGTCATAGATGAGGTCCCCAAGAGATCTCCGGTCACCATCAAAAAAACCTTTCACAACATCCTCTGAGTAAAATACAAAAGCAACTTGATTACCTCAAACCAGTGCAACGGATTTAATGGCATAGTTACGATTTTTTACAGCCTCGAACAAATCAGGAATGATTGAAATCTTCCGAACATTGATTAAGGCAGAAATCGAAAGCTAGATCGGTTTGATAAGAGTATTGTCCGCTGATATGTCAATGGATTTTGGATGGGTTACAACCACTGCATAGCTATGGGTCATCTCGAATTGAGCTACGGATTGGCGATTTTTCATGTTTCCTTGAAGGAGCAGGAGGAACAAATTTCTCAATAACAAGTGGCTAAGGCGAGATGTATCTTGCTTTATATGCACGTAAACGAGTGTTCCCAATGATTACTGAATTTAGTCGATAAAGAGCTTCATGGATTGGTAATGAGCCATCTAAGGTTATGAAACCAAAGTTCAGATTCTTAGCATTTCGCTTCCTTGCTAAATAAACCTTTCCCGACGCACCATATTTCAAAAATACGATGCGCATTACATTGGAGCCATGAGAGTTCGGGTAATTTTCAAAGTACAATTTCACCTCATTGCTGGATGGAATAGAGGATTTTCCACGATGATCATGAAGGCGGGATACTGTATTGCGGGAGCTAGAAGGATACTGATGGGTAGGTTTCCGAGTTCCACCGATCAGGGTAAGCTTGGAAAGGGACATTGCGATTTCTACATAACTCTTTCAGCTGCGTTTGGAGAGGGACAAACGACTCTAGGCTAACTCTCTCAGCTAAGGTTGCGTTCGGAGAGGGGACAAAAGACGTCTACCTAACTCTCTCAGCTATGATCGGCGAACTCGAAACAGATGACCAACCACGATTGAAATTCTATGAAAACCAGGTAATCAATTGACTTACGAAAAAAGTTGATCACTTAGGAGAACGATTGGGGCTGGAGAGATTCTGATGATGAGAAGAAGCTTTTGATCGGAAGCAATGGAGATGGCAGTGAACTAGGAATGACAGCGACGGCTAGGGTTACACACAGTTTGTTTAGATATAAATCAGATTCTACGAACAAAAGCCGTGATGTTGGTAATTATTATTAGATTTTATACATAATTACCAAATTTTTAGCCTAAGCTGGAACATCCAGTTGTTCATAGCCAACAGTGAAGTCCAACAAAAGCCCAAACATAGCTAACTAATTAAGTGGTCTTAACTACACCTATTGTGACAATTTGGTTCAGTAATTACAGCTGTTAATACTTTAGATGTAGACCTGAAATACAACCAAATAGTATACTCAACCAACTCTAACAAGTATTATAGAACGAGTCAATAGAACAATGCTCTACGATAAATGACATGAGAAAGCTTGACTTAAACAACAAGTCAGCCAACTATCAGAGAGCACATTAGGAAACACCTCAGAGATAAGTTTTCCACATAGGCCACTTAGTCTTTATTTATGCACCCTTACACTCTTTTTTCTGGTGTAAAATTCTAAATACTAAACTTGAGATTCTCAAACAAGATTGCTAATACTGAGCAATGACCATAAGAATGTGAAATTGTAATAACAACAGTAAATTGACCACAATAACGACTTTAGATATTGACTACACCTTCAATTATTGATGCCCCAACAACTTAAACAAGCAGATATCGATGGTGATTTCAAACAGTGATTGTTGCTACATTAAGGGAGGATTGCTGCTATCACAGCTGTTGTCTTGAAAATCTCCACACACAAACTTTCATATAACAACATATTTTGGCATTGGACAAAAGATTTTGACTCTTAATACTAATTAATTAGGGTCTATTTGCTATTTTAATTTCAGAGTTTTTTGGGACAGCAGCATGGCAAAGCTTGAAAATGGAGGTTTGGGGACAACATGAGAAAGCAATCCCAAACTGCCCATAAGCCTAATTTAAATCTATATCCCACTCAACCTAGTAAGATAGAGTTAACAATTTTGACAAATAACGCGAGACCTTTGCAAAATTATCACTGACAGGACTTAATACACTAAATAAACACAAAGCCATAACAAATGACACAGATGTTTACTCATGATTCTGTAATAACTGATGATCAGCAGCAAACAGTATCCGAGTATCTTTAGCTCAGAGTGTGCATCACTAGATAAAAGAAACTTCCTACAACAAGGATATGAACTTATCTAAATAGAAAATCTGCACCTAAATATCAAGGGACGATTAAGTCAGCAACTCAATAGATTAACAAAAGGAAACAAATAAAAACTTTTTTAATGAAGGGAGCAAATAAGAATGTCCACGATTAAGGATATAAAACTTACAATTGATGCAGGCAAGAGTTTAATTCTCTAAATTGATCACGACACTTCCAAACAGCAGTAATGGTTCTTCCAGAGGCACATTGTGCATACTTGGAAGTGAACTGATCACATTCTTTAAGGGCCTTCATCTTCATTTTGTGCTTCAAAGCTACAAAATGCAAATATCCTCTCATTTCGAGATAAGAAACAAAATAAAAATCTGTAAATTTCAAAGAAATTAAGAAAATAAAATAATTTGTTTAGTTTAGGGTTTAAAGGTGGAAGGTGATGGTGACGATACCTACCTTCTTCTTCTTTCTTTTTCACCTGATTTTCCTTTGCTTGCTCTAGGAATCCCATTTCAAATTCGTTGCACTATATCGACTACTCGCTTAGCAGAAGAAGAAGAGCAAGTTTTTTTTTTTTTTTTTGATGAATGAGAAGAATTAGTTATTTTTGTCATTAAACAATGGATTTCAGCGTCGAGTTGCAGAGTAAATGGACTGGCTCGCTACCATGTCAACCGGATCCTGTTTTGTGGCCCGATTTTGAGCCCAACTCCATCATTTAAGTAAGTAAATCATATAGTCCGGAAAATTTTGGATTTTTTAACTTTTATAATTAATGAAAATTATTATTAATATTTCATTAGATTATAAAATTTAATTTTATCTTTTCTATGTTGACTTTTCAAATCCCTTCTAACTACCTTCTCTTTCCTATTTTAATTTGAATTTTGTAACTTCAAACATCCATATCTCAGAAACCGTCTTTTTCGAATCGACGTTTTGAAATATTTTACTCGTCTTAATTTTATCTTTAAAATGACATACACTTTGAATTTTTCATGAAAAAAATGAATCGTATATACAATGTATAATTGCTATATAATACTGTTTTTTATTGTTTTTCATGAAAGCGTTATATATGATATAAGAGTTGCATAATGTATTTATATAGTTTTTTTCTCCTTTATGTTTACTAAAGTATTGAATATCCAATATAATTCATGGCATGAAAACCATAGCATATAGCATGCATGCAATAATATACATTCTTCCAACCATACGACTAACACGCAATAAAGGGTTAGGCTCTAAATCTAGGTTTGGGTCTCCTTTACACCGCGAGGGTCTCAAGCAGGGGTGGTGCTAGGGGGGTCTTGGGTGGTCAATTGACCCTCCAAAGCCGGGATACGCCATGGATAGAGGTGAGAAACGGGTCTGCAACTTAGGGTTTTGAAAACATTTGACCCCCTCACACAAGGAAGAAGAAAGCAGTATTGGGCTTTATGCATCATAATTCAATTGGGCCGATAATCAAATTTGGATTAAGATGGACCATCTTCTTGGAAAAGTATGTGTCTTTCTAATTTATTAAAATATAACTTATTGTCTACATATATAATATGTAGGCTTTTTGCATATTAATTTTAGAAGGGTAAAGTCACAAATCATTTAAAACTTATTTTTGTAATTTGTATTTACAAATTTTAACTTGTTTGAATTTTTATAAGTTATTTCATTTATATTAAAAATCAGACGTAGTTAATTCAAAAAGTTTAAATTTTTTTATTTATTTATTATTCATAATTAATCTTCGTAAATTCTTATGTATTGTTTCAATGTTTTGTACATGAAAATAGATACATTATATGTTCTTTCGTAGAGTAAAACTTATATTTTCCTCTATCACCATTACATCAATGAAATAAAATTTGATTTAACAGTGGTAGTGACAAAAAATAATGGTTGCTTTATTAGAAAAACAAAGTAACTAGATAAACCAAGGAAAATATATATAAATAGTCACCAATGTAATCGATTTTGCAGGTGTTTATTTACTTAATTATTCACTCCTTAAGGATAAACTCTTTCCTTCATTTTTACGGCCGAATCGAGCTTGGAAAAATACGATACTTTTGACGATTTATCGTCAAGTCCTAAAAATTAAGGGTCTCGATATTGACCCCCCAGGATCGGGTTCCTAGCACCGCCACTGCCTCTGTTATGGATTGAATGTCACGTAAGCTCAGTACATATTGCAGTTTATGATTTGATCACCACTTATAGCTTGTGCCTATTTATACAAATAGTGTGTGTTTTGGTTAGCGGCCTGGTCGAGATTGCATGCAGATGAACTTTTTTTAGTTTAAATAGTTTTCCCCCATTTTGAAATTTAACAGGGGAAATTTTAATATATTAGAAAGGAATATATAGAAAAAGATACATGATTTATAGGTACCTTATTTGTACCTTACATTTGGAATGGGTACTCAATTGGACGGTTTTAACAAAAACCTCTTATCATCTGGAATGTTTTTATTTAATCATCTAATTAAGTTTTAATTAAATCTAAAAATAAAATAGTACACCTTAATGGTCCAAGTATATACTAGTATTCTTTTCTACGTTGACCATGTTCATGGACTTACACAAAATTAAATAAACAATTAATGTCTAAGCTAGCTCGAGTCAGTCTCTAATCAAATTAGCAACAGTTGATCAAACTTCAAGCTTTAATGTACTCATACAAAATGGAAGACATAAATCACATTATAAATAGTTGATCAAAAAAATGCCAAAAAACATAAATGTCAAATTCCGATTCAATAAATTTTAAAAGCATAAATGTCATTTAGATTCACCACCATGCAATTTCCACAAGTGATTTATGAGGTCCATCTTTAACTCATTGTGCATTCTTTTATCTTGGACTCACTTCATTCAATTCATCATTCTTGATACAAGAAAAAAATAGTCACGGTTTGGATGTACATCTTCAACCACATCATCTCTGTGAGGTTGCCAACTTTCAGGGTTGATGCCTTAGATTTGTTCACTCTCATTGATCATGTTATGTAAGATGATGCATGTTTTCATTATCTTTCAAAGATCCTTCGCCATCTACATACGCGCAGGACCTTTAATAATATGCCACCTACTTTGCAACACTACAAATGTTCGTTCGACATCCTTCCTCACAGCTTCTTGGTGTTTGGAAAATAATTTTTTCTAACATTGAAGATGGTTCAGAATTTGTCTGAATAAAGTGTGGGTAGATTCCATCGGAAAGGTAATATCTCATTTATGTTTGTGACCTTGTACGAAGGAGGTGCAACATCATTAATAAGATCATCAAATAATGGCGACTTTTCTTATGAATTAATATCATTATTAGTACCATCCATGCCGAAAAATGCATGCCAAATCCATAAATTTTGTGAAGCTACAACTTCTAAAATTAAATTAGGAACTTTTTTAAATCTATTGGTATGTGTACCATGTTAAGTAGTTGGATAATTTTTCCAATGCTAGTGCATACAATCTATACTCCCAAGCATACTTGGAAATCCTCAAGCACCACGTTCTTTTAGTAGCATTTCAGTGTCATTTTTGTTCGGTTTTCTTAGATATTGCTCCTCAAAAGTCCTATTATAGCATCACAAAATCGTTTTAAGCTTTTAATTGCAGTCGTCTCTCCAATTTGAACATATTCATCGAGCACATCAGCAGCACATCCATATGCAAGCATCCGTATTGCAGCTATCACTTTTTGTAAAGGACTTAGCCCGACTCTTCTAGCTGCGTTAACTTTTTGTGTAAAATAATCGTCATAATTTTCCACAGCTTGCAAGATTCGTTTGAATAGTTCCACATCCATTCGAAATCGACGTCTGAAATGCTCTGGTGTATACTTTGAATTTTCACCTTTAAAGTAGTCATTGATAATTAAATCATGACGACTTTTTCTATCTCGGTAAATAAAACGCCTACTAAATGATGATCCACCATGAAGAGATCTTGTATTCGTTACAATTGTTGGAACCACCATAGGAATAATAGACTGAATGACATTATGCATATATTTCTTGTGTGCATCTTCTTCTTCCAATGGCTCATTTAATAGACT
>CAOJBI011079674.1:0-11321 GCA_948277035.1 Euphorbia corollata | reverse complement strand
GTTTTGAATTTCAACCTTTCATTACGGCCCTTTCAGTTTCGTTTGAACATCTTTTGTTTCTGGTGCTATGTGTTAGAAAGGAATTAGTGGGATCAAAGTCATCATCTCCCGCTAACTAAAGCCACAATTAGTGGAATGAGTGTCATCTCCAACTATAGTAGTGGAATGTATCATCTCCATCTGTAAAGCTTAATTAGTGGGATCAAGAACATCATTCTCCCACTAATTAAGCTTTGTACAATTTGCTATAAATAGCAATGTAATTCATGATTCAGATATACAATAAAAACATAAAACAACCATTTTCTATATCATCGTTAGCAATGTAATCAAAGCAGCTCAATACATTGCATTTTCCATACAATTAATCTTCTCCTAAACGTTTCTCATACTGTTAACACCCTGCTCAGGCGTACTATTTCTATTAGCCCCCTAAAAATTTGTTGGACCTAATAACCTATATTAAAGAAGACGGAATTAAAATAACCTTAGAAGAGACAAGCTCCTCGGATGATATTTTGTACAAAAGTATTATATTCATTTCATTTTCAAATGTAGAAAGCATTCGATTTAGCTTTATTGCTTCGAATTTGTTTACCAATCCGACTACTCTTTAATCTCTCGTTATTAATGCAATTTTTTGTTAGGTAACCTTTGAGTTTCTTTTATGCTAACACACAAACTTTTCTTTGATCGATTTAACACCTTTTCAGATAGAAAAAGAACATGGCATATTGGTGTCAATATTAATTCTTAGTGTTTTATTGTCCCAAATAAGGCTAGCATTTTTTTCTTATAAAAACAGATACTGGGGTTAGTCGGAAATCGGATTTGGATCTTCTGTTGTCTTTCCTGTCACCAATTCATTATTTGCCATGTGTTAATAAATTATATATGTGGCAATGAAAATGAAAAAAAGAGAACAAAATGACACATGATAAATAATGAATTAAGAATAGGAAAGGGAACAGAATAACGGGACAGGAGATCCGTATCCTCGAAAATCAACATCATTGAAGAAATTCGATTTAATTCATTTTGTTCATGAGATTTGCAAATAAAATTAAATAAAGTGAATTTATTCTGAAAAAACATGACTCCAAACCCATCCAAAAAATATATATTTTTTTTGTTAGAACCCGTTGATAGAATATCAAGATGCATAGCATATAATCTAATAAATTAGAAAACTTCATATCCTCAAATTATAGATGGGTTAAAGTAAAGGTCAAATATAGATATCTTAACACCAGACTATCGGGAAAGTACTTACATTAATATTTTATTATATGCACATGCAACTAATTAAAGTAGTGATTATTCTGCCCACGCACTATCCCGTTAATACAAAATATTTACACTTCTGGAATCTTTACTTTAATTATTTTAACGAAGGTCGATGAATGGATGTTGCTATAGGGGGATATCGTAATTAGGTCAGCATCTCACTACCTAAAACAAAATAAATTTTTTTTTTTAGTTTAACCATTGAATTTGTCATTGATGATTATTTCTTTTTTTAAAAAAAGGACTAAAAACTAAAATTTTGTTTTTAATTAAGTAGACGAGTATTTTAATTTTTCCCTAATTATAACTTCTATTTATATTATGTTTCATATTCGGATTAGTTGTATCGAAATTTTCAGTTATTTTAATTCACTATTCATGTTTCTTTTTAAGTGGTTTAACTCCATCAAAAATTAATTAAAAGAGATGGTCTCCTGCATAGTTTATCATCTAAACTTATCCCCAAAAATTAAATGCCCCCATGAACTTTGAAAAGCATTCGGTTACCTCTTCAATTTGTAAAAAAACATCAATATCCCCCTAGATGCCACGTGTCACATTCTGGTTGGTTTGATTTTTCAAAATTTTCATTTTTCTCTCTCCACAAGAAGTTGACACATGGTAATCATGGGGTAAACTGGTATTTTTTTTTACAAGTTGAGGGTGTTAAACAGTACATTTTTTTACCAGGTGCTTTTCAAAGTTTAGGGGGACACTTGGTGTATGAGGACAAGTCTAGGGGACAAATTATGTATTCGGTCTTATGAGAATGTGACACTTATTTACACACTAACTGCTTACCTGCCATGATACGCTCCTCCTATATCTGGGCTTGTTGTTGGAATCTCAGGTTTAGGTTTAGGTTTTTAAACCTAAGGATGATAGATTTTTGAAGTGGACTAAACAATCATTGAAATAATTTATTGAACCTTACTATATTTCTAAATCATGCATATTTAATAGTTGACGCATTTTTTATCACAATACATTTATGTCTAGCCATGATACATATTAATTTCATTAAGCTTTATATATTAAATAACTCAAACTTAATGTTAATCATTTGGATATTTAAATTTTTACTCATGAACATTAAATTTGTAACAATCTATGATCCATTTTTTAAATAAAGATACAAAAAGCATTTTGTTAAAAATATGTATAAGTGTTTCTTAGAGAAAGAATTTCAAGCTTTCAAAAGTGTTAAAGAAGTCCTTGAAAGCATAAAAAGCCGCCAGATCAAGATCTAAAGGATTGAAGTATGACTGCTACTGAAACTTACCAAATATGGTTAAAAAGCGCTACTGAGGAGACAACGATAAAGCTACCCTATACTAGTTATAGTAAAGTCTACAAAAGCTACTGGAAACATTCCATATCAGGCGTTTTTCATCCAAGCTTATCAACAACCATTAGAATCATTCCAAATCAAGCCTCATTATCTTAATCAAGCTTCAAATGATCATTTTCACTTAATCAACTTTTGAAGCAACTCCAAATCAAGCAAGAAACTGCTAAAAGACCATCGGAATCCAAACCAAACTCTCAACAATCTTGTGAAGTCTCTAACGTCTACATAACATCTAGCACCATTAAATTGACTAAAAAAGCTTGCCAAGTTCAGTTATGAGGACAAACATAAACCAACTAAGAGCTTAAGTGAAAATCTTAATTGCTATAGAAGTTCTTGTGCTTTCATTTTTCATATTCACAAGAGATTTAGGAACTAGAGCTATACACTTCATTGTAATCATCTTAGAACAAATAGAAGAAAGAGTGTGAAACCTTGAGTGCTCAAGTGCGATCTTTTTTCACAAACTCTTTTCAATCTTGTATTGAGTGTACACTACTTGGATTATAAGTAGTGGGGAAATCTTAGTAGTATTTAGGCTTGTAAGAAGGATACTTGACAAATGAGGAATATACTAACTTGTAAATATGTTTGGATTCTACCTATTGGAAAGAATCAAATAGTGAATTAAAGCTCGAGACGGAATCGGGGAATGGAGTAGGCACGGGCTACTAAACCAGGATAAATCACTGTGTTTGATTTTCTAACGCTAAACCTTTTGCTTTTCTCTGTTATTGATGCTTAAGTTGTTGTGATATTGTGTTATTGGCTATTGTATAGTTTCTGCTATTGGTTTGTGAATTATATTTCAATATTGTCTATCTGCATACTGTGTTTATCTTATATTTGATTTCTGTTGTTTGTGTGAGTAAAAGGGCATGTGTTAAATGCTGCTAGTCATATTAGCAACAGTCTATCAATATATCTTTTGTATGATGCTATTGGTTGTTTGAGCTGATCTTTTGATTTTGGTTAGTTATCCAGTACTGAGATATTGTTGTTGGTATACCTATTATGCTGTCTTTTGATATTGAATTGTTGTCTGCTATGGTGGTATTGCTATTGGTTGTTTGTCTGCTATTGGTATTTGAGCTTCCGCGAAAGATTTTCTATAATACTATTAGTTCAATTCACCCCCCATCTTGAACTACTTGCCCATAACTAGCTAGGGACCATCACTTGTAACCGGCTATGTGTAAAAGTAATCATCTCACACACGACTATTTTTTGCATTTTTCATAAAATGCAACATTTCACAATTGGGGCAAAATGGGAATACTTTGAAATTTTGTGATGATAGAAGTGCCAATTTTTATACATTGTGTTGGAGAAATTAAACATATATGTAGTACTGTTTCAAACTTGTGAATGGACACTTTAATATTTTGTTATAAAAGATTAGTTTCTGAACGTGCAAGGGACGGGTTCGCAACAAAAATGAGATATTTAAAGTTTGCTTCTCTCGCAAATTGTTATACGATGCCACTGGATAATTGTTTATAGGATTAATGCATCAATCATCCCATGAATTTATTCAAAAAAATCATTTGTCATCCTGAACTTTTAAATGTTCCAGATATCCCCGAACTTAAAAAATGCACCATTTTTCTAGCTTAATAATCACATGTCAGCTTTCGCTTGGAGAGAAAAAAATAAAAAGACATCTTTGAAAATTCAAACCAACCAGAAACTGATACATAACCTTGAGGGCGATAAATTGACGCATTTAAAATGAGTTCAAGGGGTATTTGACACATTTGAAAATTCAAGATGATAAGTGATTTAAACCAATTCAAAGGGGTGATAGATGCAATCCGCCTTGTTTTTGCATCTAGTTAAACTAGTCAAATTAGTTAATTTAACTTAAAAGATGACAAAACCCTTCCAAAATCACCAAACATTCGTATTTTCTTCAACTTGCCCACTGCATAAGAAATTGAACATAAAAAGAATAAGTTGACATGTGCAAAAAATAATTTTCATTAATATCATTTCAACAAGAATTAATCAAAATTGCTTTTAAATTAAAAAAAACTCACATAATCATTGTTCGATCGAGAGTATAATGCTTCTCCTTGATTGTGGAATATGAGGTACGGATGAGAAATACCTTGATACCAAGTCATATAGTCATCAGTGCATTCACCAGGGTTTTGTGTAGCTCACTGGAAATGTGTAAGAAACATACTAGACATGTAGGGAAAATTACGCTATGTATCCTCCATCGTAATTATAGGAAATTCAACATGGTACAACTTGTTCTTCACACTCTTATGATCCTATTCTGGAATGAGGATATCCATAGGCCTTTTCTGTACGTATCCCAATTGTCTCAGTACTCTGGCAGACATCATGTATAGCTCAATGATTTCCCGATATTGTATCAAACCAATGAAAGTCATCCGCGACACAGTAGTGTTGGATCAGAATCATATGGTAGTCTTCTAATCTACAACAATTAAACAAACTGAAATCATGTTGCCAAAAAATAATGATATATACGACCTGAAATAATTATGCATAAAAATTACATAAACATAAATTATGATGCATAAAATGATAGAAAAATTAAACGTACCTCTGAAGCCAACACTTGATCGAAACCTAAACACAACCCCTCACAAAGTCGTTATATTTTTTGAAGTTGTCTCGGTGCCCATATGTAAACTCTTGGCTGCCCTTTTGTGAGCATGAGATTTTCACTCCCCTCACAAAGGAAAATGATAAAGTTGTAATGCACTTCCTTTGTTAGTCTTTCACTCTTTCAAGATCTTGAATTCATCTAGAAGAAGCTCTTCGCGTCAACTTTAACACATTCGAAAATTCGAAAAATCCCAAAAAAGCCTTCAAAAATCCTTAAAAACCCATAAAAACCAAACTGGGCCAAAACAGGCCCATTTATGCATACCAAATGTCAGTAACAATATCATGACATGGTTATTGACTTTTTTTCCAATAGCCTACACTTTCAGACTTTTCATGGAATTCTGTTGGGGGAAAAATTCCAAATCGGATAGCTGCGCATGTCCAAAAGTCGGGAAAGATCTAATTTCTGCAGATTTGGATTGAATGGAGCAGAAGATATTCATTAGTGAGAATCGGGGAGAGGGGCAGAAGATATTCATTAGAAAAGGGGAGAGAAATTAGAGAGTGGGGGAGGAATTTCTGAAAGGTTAGAAATTCCAATTGAGGAAGAATGTTTGCAGCACTTGCAAATGTTCTTGAGTGAGAATCGAAAGCTAGAAACACATTTCCATTAGGATTTCGAGTTTAGATTTTGAGTTCATCCACCATTGATGAATTTGAAGCTTTTTGGGTTCCGGAATAATCAATCTTAAGCGCATCCGAGGTTTAGTCACACTGAGATTATACCTTTCTCAGGTTTTAACATATCTAGAACTTTATCTTTCGGGTAGATTCAAACAATCGAATTCAAACCATAAACTTTTACAAACCATCAACAAACAACTAAAAAAGGAACAATGAGAGCTTCTCAGAGGAATTTGTGGACCTAAAGTAGTGGATTCACGACTATGGGGTAAGCCTCTAAGTTCTCTAAATTGAAAGGAAGTGATTTTGTGCATGTTTATGTGATTTTTGACTACTGATATACTAATTTCATTTCTGCTTGGAAGTGATGTTGGTAAGGACATTCGAATCGGTAATGACATTGGTAAAGACATGAATGATGTCTGTAACGACATCCATGATGTGGTTACCGACATCTCCTCTAGGTAGATCTTTGTTTGACCTTTTCTATTGTGTTTTGTGTCCGATCGATCGAGCGGTGACCATTCTGAATTCAAGTCAGTCTTACATGGTGACATGAGACGAAGTCTAAAGCTTTAAATTAAGTTTCAAAATTTCCTGAGAATGGATGGTTAAAGATCGGTAGCCTTCCTAGGGAGATATACTTACTATCTTTAACGATTCATGGATCGAGGTGATTTTGATGATAGATAAATTATATTTGTACCTAAATTTACATATTTCCATATGTTATGAAGTTATTTCAGGAACCCACATGAAGAGAATACACATTTCCCGGATATCCGACCTAACGAAATTCACATGCGGTATATTCACTAATAAAAGTGACCAACATACGTGAATATAAAATGAACCGTTTTTACAAGAAAAGCAACAATATTTTTATTATTTAAATCGACCACACGGGTCACTCAAATACCACCATATTATCGTATATGCTTGTGATGTGAAATATCAACTGTGCTAACCTCTATTGATCCAGGTAGATGTATGTTAGGATTTATTTTCCTTTGCGTATCTCATTTAATTCAAATTGAATCTACTATTTGTTAGATATCGATGTATTCTAGGTGATTGTAATCCTTAGATCTTGATGTATTTAGGCGATTTGTATCCCCTATCCCCGCGATGTAATTAATTCCCTACAGACTAGGTGTATTTACCTTTCCTTTATGTTTACATTTTTGCACATAAATTATTTATCGCTTTCCGCATGCACGTTTAAATATCACATAAACTGAAAACATATTAGACTGAATTAGAATATTATAAATGTGGTTTTCAAAGCGATGTAATTTAACTCATTTAACGATGAAATAGATAACTCATCCCGAACCCGAACCTCTATACTATGGTATTGTCTCGAACACCTCATGCTCTATGCTGTATCTAAAATTTCCTAGATGGGCTGATCTGGGTGGTGTCATACCTTAAGACTAGAGATCCAGGTCTCGAAGTCTTTTAAACTCGTTTCACAAGGAAACCATTTTACATCATCATTTCAAATGTTTTCGAAAATCCCACGCCCATGTCACAGGGCCAGTGCCTCCCCTGAGCTTTCGATACAAATATGTTAAAGTAGATGCACCCCAAGTATAACCTGATACATAATCCATCTTATCCTTCACTTTTAATAAAACACTCGACATAACTCAAGTTGCATTCTTTTTTGCAAACAAAACAGCTCCAAACATTAACCACATATGCCAACTGAGGGTGTACTAGCTACTGTATATTCTGAACTAACGATTATATGCCTTCAACAATAACTCCTTCCTGCTCCCACATCGAATCAAGGACAACATCACAAATGTCAAGCACCTCTATAACCCCAATCATATAAGTACTAGAATCTCTATCCAAATGAACCGAAGCTCCATCTACCGAAAGTCCAAGGATATGGTACACATAAGGCAGCATGATGTCATCTCTCCAAAAGGCTTGTGGAAGGAATTAGTATCAAGCTACCATCGCTCTACAAATGCATATATCAATGCCTAGTTAATGTGCCTATATATAATGAAAATTAGATGGCTCTAATCAGTCCCATCAATACTGTTCTTCGCTGCTGTGTCCATGTTAATACCAACCTTTCAAGGTCTCAAATTGCAAACTTTGTTGTGACATATCAATATAGCTCTGTTGTTTCCCTCCCAAATTGCATGTGCGATATGACCCAAAAAATACTCGGAATTGTGCTGGAGTCATTTGGGCCACCAGGTGCAGAACATGTCACTCTATCACGGTCCCTATTGAGTTGAGACCTACTACTCAAAGCCGTTGTAGGGATAAATCTTCTAGCATCACCCTTCCTAACCAAACCGGAAAAATCAGCCACATCATCAACCCTAGTATCATCACTACCACCATCACCAGCAACAAACGACGCCTCACCCGCAAGACCCTCATCCTGTGCCCCTACGTCAGCAAAATGCAAAAAAGAGGCATCCATCGACCCAAATACATCATGATGGTTGGGTATCTTCATACTAGCGGTGCCACTATAACCATGTGGCACTGTCTCAGCATCTATGATCATCTCACTCTCACATAACGTGTAGATGCAGCAACTCTACGAGATTCTTCACGGATATGCTCTAGCATAGTCTTAGATTTTCCCCCTTCTCTACCCACCCTGAAACAATAATTCAATAAAATATAAAACAACTATATATATATACATACATACATACATATATATATATATATATATATATATATATATATAATAATAATAATAATAATAATAATAATAATAATAATAATAATAAATAAAACATTGTATATTTGTTTCAAGGTTTAAACAAATTCACTAATTCCATTGTTTTATAATCATATACATAAATCATGCTCTAACGATAAAATTTCAAAGCGACTAATTTAATTTTCCTATACAACAACCTTAACTTTTGTATGCAAATGATTGTATATAAAATTATTCAAGCATCCATTTGAATAACAATTTGATTGTATCATCCTTTTTTAATTTGATCCAACTCAATGCCTGTATGTACAGCTCATACCCTCTCCGAGTTCAGGAAAAACAATGCTTCGTACATTAGCTTAAATAATGATAAAAATACAACTATGTGGAACTCATGGGGATGATTAGTAATTGTTGATTCTTTTAACATGGTGAGGGCGGTTGTCCATGGTCAATCAACTAATAATGCCACAACAAGTCATATCCTTGTAATAGATAACTCAAATACATAAAAAGTCAATTCACTCCTTGGTTCCACTTTCATACAAACCCACTCGCAGCAAATTCAAATTAAAATAAGGTTTTATTTTTTTTTTTTTTGAAAAAAAGAGAAGTAGATTAATTGCAAAATAGATGGGCAACACAACGAGCGGTGTGAATAACCAAACCCCCGTTACCTCATCGAAATGAACACATCGAGCAATATTATGAGCTAGCTCGTTTGCCGATCTATGAATAAAGCTAAAAGCACATGAAGAGAAAGATTTAGCCAAAGTCTTACAATTTAAAACAATTGAATCAAAGTACGATAAACCGGGATCATCAACCAACAAAGCATTATAAAGCATCAAGTTATCGGTCTCAATAATGACTTGAAGAAAACCCAATGATTTGAGCCAAGACAATGCTTCCTGGAAGGAGAGCACTTCGGCCTCAGCTATAGAAAGGTGAGGTGGCAACAAGTCCGATTTAGCACACACGAACTTACCCCCCGCATTCCTAACAATTAAGCCATAGCAAATCGATTCTCCATTTTGAAAAATAGCTATATCCGAGTTACATTTAATAAAAGGGATATGAGGAGGCTCCCAATTTTGAAACCGAGCCTGACCTGGGGCATTAACTTGACCAAGAGGCCTTTGTACTTGTGCCTGGAAATTATGCCATAGATTCGGTGGCGCCTGGGCACGAATCGGAGCGTGCCTATGCTGATTTTGAGGTTGAACATATTGGGCAGCTGCCCCAGGATCCATCTGTCGAGTATCCACAGCCCCTTGCCCAGCAGAAGACGCTGCCAACCACTGTGAATGGGAAGCCACAACCATTCTGAAAACCGTGTTTGGTTGTAGGTGGATTTGTTGCCAAACGAGCTTGTTTTTGGCGGTCCAAATAGCACACATGAGATAGCAAGAAAACTGCATAAAGTATATGGATTTAACATTCAACCAATCCCCAAATATCAGTTCAAAAGGGGCATTAAGAGGCACTGAGAAAGCATGATCAAAACAACGCCAAACATTTCTAGCAAAATGGCAGTAGAAGAAAACATGACACACTGATTCTGCAACCAAACCACAAGTAGGACAAGTATCCAAGTTCACAACCCTACGATGTAAAAGATTAGAGCGGATTGGAAGCACATTTGTAATACACCTCCAAACAAAGTTCCGGATTTTCAAAGGTACTTTCAGCTGCCACAGCTTATTCCACATAAATTGATGAATAGGCAGATGAGTAGAATGAGCCATAGATAGACAACGATAGGCTGATTTTACAGAGAACATTCCATTCACTTCATGAGGCCACACTGGGTTATCTACACAAGGATAGGTTGGTAGTGGGGTGCGGAGGATGGCATTAGCTTCTGGTAACTCGAAAAGGGAGAGAACTAAGCTGGAATTCCATTCATTCTCCAAAATCAAGAATTTCACATATTTATCAGTAAGGTCTAACACATTTCTCCCTGTTACTAGAGTTCTATCAACCATCCTAACCCACACATCAGACGTGAGTTTAACTCTAGACCCATCATCTATTCTCCATCGAACATTTTCTCGGAATACCGGAAGAGCCGAATGAATACTCCTCCATACATAACTCGGGGAAGAAGATAAACCCGCATTAAGGACAGAGTCGTTATGAAAGTATCTAGCCCCAAACACTCGACTGACAATAGAATTTGGAAACAGTAAGAATCTCCAAAGCTGTTTAGCAAGAAGCGCTGTGTTAAAATCAAAAAGATTACGGAAACCCATACTACCATGCTTTTTCAGACGACAAAGAAGTTCCCATCTTTGCCAATGAATCCCACAACGATCCCCATTATTTGAGGCCCACCAGAAAGAGTTAAGCATCTTATGTATCGACTCACAAAGGAAGGAAGGTAAACGAAAGAGAGACATCACATAAGTTGGGATCGCTTGTAATACCGATTTGATAAGGATCTCTCGCCCACCCCAACTTAAGAACTTATTCCTCCACGAACTTAACCTCTTCCACACTGCATCCCGAATGAAGCCAAAAGAGGCAATCCTACTTCTGCCAATAGCCATAGGCATTCCGAGGTATTTCGAGTATTCCTTTGATATGGAAATGTTCAAAAAGTCACAAATAAGCTGCTTATAGTGAGCATCTAAATTTGCACTAAAAGAAAGCGAAGATTTTTGCAAATTAACCATCTGACCCGAAGCCCTCTCATAATCCTTCAAA
>CAOJBI011079663.1:0-31142 GCA_948277035.1 Euphorbia corollata | reverse complement strand
GAAAATTTAAATAATTTACTTTTACTATAAAATATTACAGCCGATTTTTTTTATCCAATAACTTGGGACATTTATATTATGAAATTGAAGTTTATAACATAACCGCCCGCATAAACATTGAACACGATAGCACATGTGATTATTTGATAATCAGCACGTGTCGTTTGATTTGCAAAATCGTGCGCAATTGGTATTGGTGGAGTCACTTTAGCTCACCATGATATCATGCTTCCCAAATTTATATTTGGATAAATTGGATTCACTTCCTTTTATTTTATACATAAAATATGAAATGGGATTTTTTAATTCTTGTACTCAAGTCGGTGTTACTTGTTTATATTATTCAGCATATTATTCTATAAAAAGGTTACTTGTTTCAGTACCAAAAATATATTTTCAAATCGTTTACTTGTTTGCATTACCAAAAGAGTACGTTAAATTGTACTTTTTAAACATTTATATCAGGGCACCGTTTCATAGAAAATCAAATTCAATCTTTTCTTTTTGATTGAAAAATTCAATCTAATTTATATTGTGTATTTGATCTGTATATATGTTGTATAAAATAAATCGTTAAGTTTATAAAAATTAAAAAATCAATAAATTAAAACATGGTGCATAGAATAGGTAGATAGTTTAATGATATTGTAGACAGTAGAGTGCAGAGCGATGAACGAACGATGACAGGACGTCAAAACTTGATATCTATAACAGAGAATATCATAAAAGGAAAAATTATAGCAATGAAATGATAAGTATTTCGAAAAATTATTAAAATAAAATAATATAATATAATAAAATAATTTTTAGAATATTTATTATTCATACGGAAACCTTAAAATTAAATCCTTGCTATAATTCCCCAGAAAAGTAATCGGAGTTAACCGAGGGATTCTCTTTAATGAGCAACCTAAGTTAGTTGCCGGAACAGAGTAAAATGCCACGTAGGAACTTGCATGCAACCCACCATACCATCCTGCACTTTATTTATTCTCACTTGTAGCTTTTTTTATTTCAGTAACAATACACGTGAAACTAATTTTTTTTATGTAAAAAAACAGAAGACCATTCATAAACAAGTATTCAAACACACAATAAATCTAGTTATTGACATTTTATTTTATACTGTTTTTCCGGAAAAAAGAAAATGTCAGACTTGGGTTTCCTCTTTGAATATACTATTTGGTTTGACGGATTATTAAATGATGTCAAATCAACATGTTTAGCACGAATTCACGTCTTATTGATGAAAATTAAATTTCATAAATGAGAAAAGTAAGTCCACCGTTTTTTTAAAAATACAATAATTATTATCTAGAAAGCTAAACCATATTTTTCTTCCAAAAGTTGACAATATGAAAAAGAAGCCGCCAAGACTTTTGAATAAACATGCATGTATTGAAATTGCATTATTTGTTGTAACAGAATTTAAGTTTGATGTGATTCTAATACTTATAATTTTCATATGTACAATTATACACTCAATTTGTGTTTATAAAAAATGGTATTATATGTATTTTACACTCAATTTGTTTCCCTTTTGCATAAAATAGAGAAAAAGAATTTATATTGAAATTGAGTCGTTCTTTTAACCAAAAGAAAACATGATAATATAATTGTGAACAATTGCAGATTTGTTGATTTTGTATTTAGGAATTAGGATGAGTTATATATTTTTTAAAAGTAAGGTGATCAATTTAGTTATCATGTTCTTCCATGTCTCAAATTTGTGTCAAAAAATGTACTTAAGTGTAGTTTGGAGAGGATTATAAAGATGCAAAATAAGCAATGTTCTATCAGCAAATTTCAATTATCATTTTTTATAGAATAATATCCATATAATCACAACTAAAATAATAGCCCTTTTAATAACTAGTATAGAAAATGATGTTTTAAAGGTAAGAATTAGTGAGTGCAATAAAAAAGTTAAATAAAACTTAAAAATAAATTAGTTTTTGCTGAAATGAAATTAAGAAAAAAAATTCCACCAAAGACATTTATAGAAATATAAATTTTATACTACACTTGTCAGCGTGGACAGCCCAAACCCATTCTTATGCGATTGGGTTTGAAAATCAAATTTTACCAATTTGGTTTAAGAGGATTGAGTTGTACTTGAAATTTCTATAAAAATTCAGGTCCATCTCTTTACATAGAAATATGAAATATTGTTTTCAACGCTTCTTTGTTATGGAATGTAAATCAAAAAGAATATATTATGTAAGTCAAAATAAAGTTGTTGAGTAAATAAAGCGAAATGTTTTTCATAAAAAATATGAAAAAATTTTAATTCCTCTACACCGCAATCACCATCACTTTCTCAATTCCGTCACCATCACCTCCTCTAACCTGTCACTACCATCATCATTTTCTTCCATCTCACTCTTGCTATGACTACCATCTCTACCCCGCCATATCACCACCACCATCTCCATCCCGTCACCATCATTATTACTATCACTTCCTTCACGTCACCACCATCACCATCACCTCCACACCGTTGGAAATACGGAAAACTTTCCCTTACAAAATTTGAATTTTCTTGTAACGCAGTATCACAATTTCCCCCATCTCACCACCATCATCACCACATATTTTATTTTTCATTTATATGATATTGTATATTAAAATTTGTGATTGAATTTTTTTTCCAGATATGTAAACAAACATCAGTTTATATTTTACAGTGATGTAGTCAATATAAGAAATTATTTTATTTTCTTACATAATATTTTTCATTTGTACAACTTTTTCCCTTACACATTATTTTCCTGCAAACGAAGTGGGGCCTCAATTCCAGCATGATTAACATTAATAATTTATTGTTTTTATAAATTACATATTACATTTTAATACTTGTGTTAAACCAATGTCTAATGTCCTTTATAATCGAACTTTTTAACTATGAAATATTAATTAATTAGTGTGATTGTTACGAACAAAATTTGATAATTAAAAAAATTTGAAAGAAAAACATCACAAAGAAAACAATAATTAGTTATAAGAGAAAGTTGATTATAATTTGGGAAAGTTTACTTCTTACGATTATTAAGGGAAAGTAGCTATTATTTATTAATATCATAACTATTATTATTTACGATTGAACAACTTTGCAATAATCTTTTGGAGACTGGAGAATTAGACACTATACCATCTTTACTAATAAGGTTATGTTCTTTTCACCTTCAATTTGGTTAAGTTAAGTTAAGTTCAGTTCAGTTCAGTTAAGTTAAGTTCAGTTAAGTTCAGGTATGTGTAGTTATAAATTTACACTGAAATAAGTTCAGTTCAGTTCAGTTAAGTTAAGTTCAGTTAAGTTTATAGTTCAGTTCAGGTTTCAGAAGTTGAAAAGAACAGGGCCTAAATCATATGCTTATACCAAATAAACAAATTGACAAACATACTAACTCAAAAATTAATTTGTAAACTAAATTAAATTTCTCTCTACATTTTGATGGAGATAATTAGTTTTACCATTACTGTCGAGCGCCATATTCATGTGCCCTTGCTCAAGAGCTACAACTCACAGTATATATATATATATATATATATATATATATATATATATATATATATATAATTGTTATCCAATTCTCGCATTGAATTAATTAGGATATTTTATTCTTTAGGGTGAACGTATTATTGAAAAAGAAATTAAAGAGAGACAATAAAAATGAAATGAAACAAATTGATTAGTGAAGCACTCTAAGATTATTTTGCCGACAAATTGAAAGAATGAATACACCACCGAAAGGTGCAAACAGTAGTACATTTTCAGTAATCAATACTTCCTTGCATTTTTATCTCTTTTTTTCCTAAAAAAATAAACGAGGTTGACAAAAGTAATAAAGAATATGTCTGGATTGCCTCTCCAAACATAATATTCAGTTATGTACTAATTTTAAATATAATTAATTTTTTAATTAAAAGCTGAGGCTGGATAAACTGGGTTAGAATAATTATTAAATAAAAAGAAAAGAAATACGAAAAAAAATGAAAATAAAACTAAAACTAAAATAAACATGGTAAAGCAAAGAAAAAAAACAAATCAGCATCCAAGGAATATCTATTGGGTGGTTGGAGAGCGTTGTCACTCCCTTCTCATATAATCTTTTCTTTTCAACTTTTACTTCTCGGATACCTCAATTGTATCCTAATTATATAGATCATATGACACATTTTTGGAAAAATAATGTTTTCTTCCTCATCTTCACTTGAGCCAAACCTATTAGTCCAAGATCTGGTATCACTTTCCACGAAGTCAATCTTGTCCCGCTTTGAGCGATCATCATGATCAACTAGTTGCATATTCTGCCGAGAATTTTGATTTTCTTGAACTCCCAAATCTTCTTCATTTTTAATTTCTAAATCCAAATATTACCTTGATGCAAAGAATGTTAATTTTCTTGAACAACCAAATTATTTTCATGGTCACGATGATTATTATCTTGATAATTTATATCAAGATTTTGTACAACAGTTTCTTCAACATCAAAACCATTTTATTTGTCGTATTGACATCTGCCTTATCATTAACATTTAAATACAAATTAATACGTTGAAAAACTTTATCCGTGGGGATCACCACACGAGACTCACCCTTATTCTGAAGTCATTGCCGAAGATTTTATCGACTAGAACGTCCTCAATTGATCAATTGAGAAGATCAGTCTTACATTGTGCAATATCATATTTCTCTTTAGGTTGCCGTATGTTGTGACAACAATCAAATGGCGAATACCGACAGAATCACACAATTTACAGAAGGCTAGAATATTCTCATAAACGACTTTAATCATAACTCATTCCTTCTCTTTCCACGCTAATTGTTTGAGACAATTCAAATGTAACATCAACATCAATCAATAAATGGACATAATGTCCAAAGTTACTTTATCAATTCGCGATAAAACCCTCAAACAACGAGCTAAGTCAACGAGAATTCGAGGATCCCAATATTCTCATGGTATAGATTGTAAACGAAACCATACCTGAGCATTTGAAGATTTTTGCGTAAAAGGATTGAAATCTAGAATCAATGATCGCAATTAAAAAATTATAGGCTTCAAATTCAAGCTACCTCGACTCCAAATAGCATTCTTTGATTCGAAGGATCCTAACATGATATGATAAAAACCCCGACCCAAAGAAATCAACTTCCATGATGAAGGAAGCCCCCAGGTTTTGATTAATTTTATTTTTAGGTCATCCAGCTTTCAAGGAGCTTCCAATTTAATTAAAATAAGGGTAAACTTAAAAAACATGCCTTGTGATTTGACCGTTTTGTAAAAAGGTCATTGTGGAAATTATTTTTTTCAAATGGGTGCTTGTGATTTCAAAAATTGGTAAAAAGAAGATTTTCAAGGATTTTTAATTTTTAATTACGTCAAAAAAAAGGTAATTTTATCCATTTTGAACTGAAATTTTACAGCTTAGTTAATAAAAATATAATACATTTTAGTAATAAATTTTAGAATTTTCCGAGAAGTATAACTATTTTTTTTAATTTAAGACATTAAAAAA
The DNA here is from genome assembly GCA_948277035.1 of Euphorbia corollata. NCBI lineage: Eukaryota > Viridiplantae > Streptophyta > Magnoliopsida > Malpighiales > Euphorbiaceae > Euphorbia > Euphorbia corollata. The sequence continues at coordinate 25,619 of CAOJBI011079663.1, read as the reverse complement.
ATCCTAATAAAATGTAGATTTTTTGAAAATTACTCAAAATCTGATATATAATTAAATTATAGAATTGTTGAATTGATTGAAATACTTTATGTAACATTATTATTTTTAATGAAAATATATTTTTATCATTTTTTTGCAAACTTTTGAAATCACAAGCACTCGTTTGAAAAAAATAAATTCCACAAGGATCTTTTTGCAAAACGACCAAACCACAAGACATGTTTTTGAAGTTTACCCTTAAAATAATTCTTCCAATAAGCAAGTGTTCACATAGCTTAACTCTGCTTTCGTAAACAGCTTGAAAGATCTTCCCCGATTTGAAACCACCTTTATCTTTTTTTTGTTCAAACCATCTCTAGATTGGTTGACACAACACTGTTTAAGGTATTGACTTGAGGCTGTTGACACATGCCCAAGTTAGGAAAACGAAGAGTAAAATAATTTTTTGGGTTGGAATATAAAGTTGGTAAACGGACGTATGAAATCCAAAAGACGATGTAATATGAGTAAAATTAAGCCAAAATTCTGTTGTTGGTAAAACAAACATGGAGAAGAAAAGCAATTGACCGCGATCAGATATGCGATCAAAAGATTTATCAACCAATTCAGACTTTTTACCATTATAAATAACAAAGACTGATACTTGAAAATGTTGGTGAATGCATTTATAGAATCATAGTAAAGTTTAATGTGCAGCCGTGTGAAAAACAATATATGATCCGGAATATTATTTATTTTAGAAACATATATATGGTGAGCTACTTCAACTACATAGAAAAAGCTTTGAAGGAAAAACATTTACATGTCCAATTTAACCAATGCCATTCAGATGAACATCAAACGTTCGATTCTGCCCACACTTGCAGCCGTTTTACACACACCTCAATCTTATATTACCAACCATGATTAAACAAAAGAAAATGATTTGATGAGTTCGAATGGCGTACCTTTTCCATTTCCAGATCTATATCCTGCTTATATCACGACCGAACAGGAAAGTTGTGGCCCAGTTGATAGCCACATAGAGTCTATTCCTCCAGCTCACTACCCGTGTTAGATAAGCAGATCGCCATATGAACCAACTGGTAAAACCTGCCAGGGATAACCCTTTGGCCTCCTGCGAAGAAAAAGCACCACTGTGAATCAACCTGTTTTGTCTTCAGTAGTTAGGTAAAAAGTAAAAACAACAGGGCGACTTACTTTACTCTGCCTAAGGTCAACAAGGGCTTTATAGCGGCCAATAGTTGCCATGCTTCCAAGATGTCTGTAAACAAATTGATCACCCAGATCCAAGTCTTTAGCACCATTTGCATGCCCTCCACCAGCTTTCCCAATTCTGTTCAATAAACCTGCTAGATATTTTCCTTGCCGTTCTGCAACCTGTTGCACCAGATAATTCAACACGAGCATAATTCCCCATCAATATTGGAAGATTAAAGATAAGATTTTGCTAGCACAATTTACTCAGGATGCAAGATAATTGATTGAAGATATACATATATATATATATATATATATATATATATATATATATATATATATGTGTGTGTGTGTGTGTGTGTGTGTGTGTGTGTATGTATATATTTGTAAAAAAGAACACTCGGAGCTAAATAATTTGCATCCTGCAATTGCATTGAGATATTCTTCATTTGAAATCTACCCTTCTCCAGAAATGAACAACAAAAATGTATTGGTGTCACAGCAAAGATGAATTTTCGGGAAATTTTCCAAATTTATCATGTGATATTAAGTAAAAAACTACTACCTAACTATTAACTACTCATAATTCACCTGAGCCAGAGCTGGAAGGACTGGTTTACCAGTACTTTCAAGAAACCCACTACAATCGCCAATAGCAAACACATCTTCCACAGAAGGGACTCGCAGCCACTCATCAACACCAATCCTGTAAATTATTTGTGACTATTAGCATATGTTAATCTCAGTCATACTTATTTAAAGCCCTGATAAAGAATAACAACGCAAGGAATCTGACAAAGAAGAAAACCCATACCATCATGCAACAAAGGAATACCTTTAAAAAGCAGACTAATCTGTAAATTGTACTATCATAGTTATCGAAATCGTACAATTCGATTTGATTATCGCAATAAGCTAGGAGTCGGCACTGAATCGACCGAATCGTACGTGAATCGTATGAATCGGCCGATTCTCACGATTCATGAATTGAAAGCTACAAAAAAATCTAACCCGTCTTTCTTCTCCCTACACTAATATTAATGCAATCTAATACTAATTAAGACTCTAATTCCAAAATCTTACCTTCAATTAATTCTATTTGGTTGGTTTTAAGAATCAAAAGATACCTATACATAATTACTTCCTCAATTATCAAATTCTGCATTCTATATTACTACTATTGCATATATAATTCAATCATTTTCATTATCATTACGTAATATACTTAAATTTCAAATACTTGTATGTAGATATGCATTTTTATAATAAAATTAGATAATTTTATGAACTTCAACCGAATCTTACGATTCGATTCACGATTCCCGAATGGATCTGGAATCTCGATTGGACAACTATGCATAGTATATAGAAAGCAAGTGATAATAGGCCACCCAAAAAAACCTCAAGATGAAACATTGGTTTTAATAAAATCACAATTCTGAAACTACATGATCACAACTCATGAGATATTTGTAGTCAAAATTACATATTATAGAAAATACTTAACTCCTTGAGAAGTGAGGTATAAATGGAAAAAGATAGAAAGAAAAATTAAACATCTTTTTCATTTTCTTTAACTCTCTTTTTCTATAGATAGCAGTCCATGACAAAAATATGATAAAATTTCAAACCATATAAAACAAATTGTTTCTTTGTTTGACATATTTGACTGTTAGTCGAAAAGCCTAATATCGCAACTAGCCAAGTCATGATGAACTTGAAAATTTTGCACAGTTCACTAAAAAAATGGAAGTGGTTTGGTCCATTTTGACTCCTTTTTTTTTTTTTTTTTTTGCAAATCGGGTTTACTGAGGAAAATGTAGAAACTTTAGGCATACCTTCCTCCAGGAGACTTAGGAAGGTCCATAGATTTCACAAGACGTGAGGGACCAACACCAGTAGACCACACTAATAGTCCATATGGGACCTCTGATCCATCACTAAGTATAAGCTTTTGAGGCTTAACATCTTTGACAATCCCACGGACAAGACGAACTCCTGACTGGAAACAAAATTTGTCAAATAAATTCCTAGAAATTTAAAAAATAAACTTTAGCTCCTAATGAACAATAAATGGGAGATCTCAAAAAGATAATAACTGCCCAATTGTGTGAATTTTCAAATTACATAGTTTGTATGTATATGCTCCAAGTTGATAGATATATGTATAAACCTCCATGTTTTAAGATATTTATACAGAAAAGCAACATGATATGACCAACAAAATCATTTCAATGTGATAATGTTATAAAACAGGCTTTCAATTTTTTTAACTTCACACACGCAAAAGAAAAGGTTACAAGAACTAAGCATGATTTATATGCAGAGATTTTGCACCAGAAGTCCAACATACAAAACATACTCACTTAAAAGGTATATGGACAGTCTTCTAAAGCTAATAGATTAAATTCTTCAGTAAGAAGTCCTTCCCACAAATTATATGCATCTCTAACCTTTGTCAACTGCTTAGTGGCATAGCGACGGAGCCGATCATCAAAAGAAGATAAAATGTCATTTGCCTGTCAATAAGAGAGGAACTTAGCTTATACCTCAAATTCCTGTTGTATCAGGAATCCGTAGTAATTAGAATATTCTTGACCAAAGATGTTAAAAAATGAAAGCATTCATTCAGTCGAGTGTTTGACATAACATAAACACAACTTATAGCTTGATTCTTAATGTGCAGACCTCGATCAAAGTAACATGAATGTAATTTTTCACGTGAGCATATCTTTGGCGAACATCTCTTGTGATAAAATCACTTAGTTCACCACTGAATTCAACTCCAGTAGGCCCACCTCCTACAACAACACAATGTAACAGTCTGCTCTTCTCTTCTTCTGTAATACCTGCACTCCAAACATACTTAGGCGTAAGAGAAAAATAGCAGGAGCAATTATATCAATAATGTATAGCAAGAAAAGACCAAAAAAAAAAAAGGAAAAAGAAAGAAAAGAAAAAGGATGATAAAGTGGAAAAAGAATAGCATTTGCATACCAGGTACATCAGAAAGCATCAAGTTCAGGAGTAGTTTTCGACGAATTTCCTGAGCGTGATGAACTTCCCTAAGAAAAGTAGCATGTTCTTTGACACCTTGTATCCCAAAAGTGGAAGCGTCTGCTCCCAATGCAATCACCAACTTGTCATAAGAAAGGTCAAATTTCCACGAATCAATGCTGCTTAATTCATCCGAAACAGTCTCACATTGCACCTTCCAAACATAAATTCAGTTTAGTGATGACCATCCCAAGCTCTATTAAATCTCAGAATTTTTACAATATAAAAGCAAACACATTAAGGTTGAATTATGCCATTCAGCTGATGCAAAGCAGTAAAATACTCCCTGGAACAAATTAGAACTAAAAGAACAACAACCTAACAAAACATATTAGAAATCGTCACGATATTTCAGTTCATTAGATCAACCATCTAAAACGGCACCAGCTAAACAAACAAATCTGATAAATAATCCAAAGACGTTTCTCACACTTATAATTGGATAATTCTATCACATTGACAGCAGAAATCTTTAAGCTGATCATCAATTGAATTGATGAAGGGTTTAAAACAAGATATCGACAAGCAAGCAATTGAAGAAAAAAAAGGAGAAACCCCCAAGTTCAAAGAGAAGGAGGCAGTACCACATGATTATGAGCATCAACACCAGTACAGTTAGCAAGAAAGAAGTAAGAATTAGGTTCCTTCGAAATAGCGGGCTGGATCCGGGCGATAGGCTCGGCGACGGATCTAAATTCAAGGGTACCGACGCAAGTCGAAGCGAGGAGAGGGGTGAAGACCATGTGATTCCGGGGGGAAACGCAAACAACATCATAATATTGAGTGTCAATGGTCTTCATGAGGCGGCAGCCGGCCCAACCCGACCCTAAGATGACGACGCGAGGTTTGTCCTTAGGAGTGGTCGGACCTAGACCCGCATAGTGCGTCGGTGAAGAAGGCGGCGGAGGAGGCGGCGGGGGGGTTTGGTGGTGGGCTGCATCGGTGCTGAAGTGAAAGAGGGAAGTGAATAAGAAGTTGGGATTGTTGTTGCGGGTGAAGGAAGTGGAAGAAGATAGTGAATTGGTCTTTTTGAAACGAACTAGATTGGCAAAGCGAGACATGATACAAATAAATGTGAGGGTGGTGTAGTATGAGAAGGAGAAGGAAGATGATTGATGATTGATGATTGATGGATAAAATAGATTGTTATAGTGTGGACTCCACCATTAATGACCTGCGGAAGGAGAGAAGATAGGAGAAAGTTGAATCTTTGAATTCAGCTGTTCTCTCCCCACGTGTCATTTGCATTTCTTTATTTATTTCATTTATTCTTGGTATAAATGATACAGTACCCGAACTTATCGTCAAAATCTTTGCACCTATCTGAACTTTGAAAACGTCCTCGCATATATTTGTACTTTGAAAAACGTCTCATTAGGTACTTGTACTTTGAAAAAGTGCACCACTCAACTACCTAGGTCGACATGACACCCGAAATTCAAAACATGTCACATTGGATGCCACGTGGGATAAGGTAGTTGAACGGTACACTTTTTGAAAGTATATGTACCTACAAAAACGTTTTCAAAGTTCAGGTAACGGTAAGAATTTTGATGACAAGTTTGATTACTAAACCAAATCTTTTATTCTTTTATAAACATGGGCATTTGCATTTCTTTGTACCCTTTAGCTTTTCTACTTCCATTTAAAAAAAAACTAACAAGTTCCGTTTTAGGCAAATGAAACAAATGGTTTTGAGAAATATTTTCCTCCCTAAATCTAATAAACCAAACATGTTGTATCTGCACATTTTAACATTTATGTTGTTTGATATGTTTTGAAACGAAACAGGGCAACATGAAACCATTTGTTGCATTCAGACGTAATATAAGATTCCACCATACTTTTCAAGAGATTTTCTTATAGTTCATAGAACCGTATGATCTGCATTCTTAAATGATTGACTTGCACTCTTAGATGGTTGATATGTTGAGCAGTTCAGACCATATGGTTTCATGAATAAACTTAAGCGATACAACAAAATATATTTGTCTGCTCGGAACCGTAAAGGGAGAGATAAAAGGAAACGCAGAACTTTATTATAAAAAGAAAAGGAAACGATGACATATTAGTTTAGACGAAAAGAGGAAAAACAAGGAAAAGGGGAATTAAGATGTGTTGCTATCAAAAGAAGGCGGATCGTGGCCTCGATTTGCCGCAGGCTCCCCATAGCCTGTCAGCAGCACCTTCAAACTTCTTCCTCCACCTCCATGTCCCACTCCATCAGCTTCTGCAATTAACAATTTCGTGAGTTGTTATATGTATACAATATAAGGGATGCATCAGTTTCTAAATATGTAAACAGAACTGATGATAATGGAAGAAAGACAAACCAGCAGAGAAGAAAATGGAGGCCGCAGCAAGCAAAACCATCCAAAATCCACGCATTTAGAGACAAACATCGGTTTCCATTATCGATTCCTACTTATAATAAGACAGACAGGCAAACACCTTAAAAGAGGGAGATAAGAGTTGACTTCATTGGTGATTCTCGTGGATCGTGACTCTAATCTTCAACACTACCTGCTGCTGTTGCTTTCCGCTCTTACCCTTTATTTATACAAATATTCTTTGACTTTCTCATCTTCTCATATTATTTTTCATATTCCAACCACCAGATTGTACATTTCTTTTCTACATCACATGTTAGATGTAAAACTGCAGATTTAAGTACCTGAAATGCCTGTTAATATTTACTCAATATCTATGAACTTACATGGGCGTTTGTCCATTTCCCTAATTTTTATGAAAGTTGGATAGAGAAAAATAACAACCAAAAGAATACTTTCACTTTTTTCTTAATTTACTCATGCCTAAAGCTAAAACACTAGTCATATGTCATATGTCATATATCATTATCACCTATCTCCCCTATTAAAAAACAATATAAAAAGGAATTTATTGACAAACTCCATGAAAAAAAACTAACCTGAAACAAGAAATACATGAAAACATCAGCGCTGAAAATTAAAATGAAACAAGAATGAACATGGGTTCAATAAAGAAACAGCTGAGTTTAACTTTCAGGGAAAACGAAAACTTTATCTGCGTGGCAGTACCGATCAGGATCCATTCACATTGAAACCTTGTTTCCCAAATCGTCATTTATCCAACAATAAACAGTTTGCTAATCCATTGCATATCCGCACCAAAAAATTCAACTCAGAAGTAGAAACTACTCTACTCCGAACAATTGGCTACTGAAAACAACTTGCAATAACAGTTATCATAAGAAAGAAGTGGGAAGGAAAATACATAAGCCTTTGTAACCGGGCATACTTTTGAGCCACCTAGAAAGAAAGGAAAGCTCAATTTAACAACTAATCGAATGAGGGGACTACAAATAATTTAAGCCATAGTCGATATACCCCCCTTTCCATTAATTCAAGCATCCCGTGCATATATAGTACAAAAACGAGTTCATTAACTAATACCTATTTAAGCAAACCGCATCACACAAATACAACACAACATACTTAAGTCATACTCGAACAACATACCAAAAACAAAAAAAAAAAGTCATACTCAACCAGTCAATAGGTTTCAAAGCAATAGCTTTAAAAAGGCAGAAATGTAGTCCATTTCCTGCTTTACACATTCACTAGTGACACCAATCAAAGTACAGGCACTTCAAATTAGTCTTTCCCATGTACATTCAAGTACATGGGCAAACATAATCACCATACATTTAACAATATCACCTCTTCTTAAAACCGTACTTCTTTCGCTCATAGAACAGATCTGTCTTTGCACTTCCTAAATTAACAATTTTGGGGCATCCATCCCTATCTTTCTCCTGCTGAGTGCATTCTTTGCAGTAGTAGGCATCTGAGATACCAACTCCTCCACAGATAACACATCGACCTTGGAAAGATCCGTAGTTGCACTCATCACAGATGCGAACTAGAGTGCAAGGCCGAACATAGGAATCACATATAACACATTTCCCATCATCTTTCTCACAGAGTCTTCCAATGGCAATTCCAGGCTGCTTCCTGCACATAATCAAATCAGGATGATGCTTCGCCATGTTCCAAGGTTCTAGATCCCACTATGTCTATAACCTGCATTTACAACCATTGTATGTCAAAACTTTCTGATTCGCAGAGATGAGTGTGCAAAATAAGAGAAGGCCACAGGTCAATATTTCAAGACTACATATTTAATAACAAACCCATTTATGCACTTGTTTTGGTGCATAAATAGTTATCAAAACTTTCTGATTCACAGAGATGAGTGTGCAACATATTTTCTTTATCTGTAAGATGGAAACAAGACAACAGCACAATAAGAAGTATAAGAATATTATGATGTTGATAATGGTGTTCAATTTGATTACAGTATCAAATATTTAGGCCCAAATAACAGGGTTTACAAAGAATGACCGTGATAATGAATTAATGATAATGGTGATAAACAACACCAATACAGGAACTGAATTCCCAATGCATCCATCATGTCAGGGACTCAGGGCAAAAGCTAAATAATGATCTAAAATACCAAGCTACCATATCTACTCTTCTACCTCAACATATCCTGTCTCAACTCTCAAGTATGAACATATATACTTGCTATGCTAACAGTCACAAGAAAAATCGATTTAATTCTTTTTTATTCACAACTAAGACTTGTAAAGCGACGAGAGAGAGAGAGAGAGAGAGAGGCATTAGAAAGTAAATTTGTTTTTCTTTCTAAAATTTTGCTAATAACTCTATATTTCTATGTATAATAATGTAGTCATGTATTGTCACAATATTACAGCTATTTACTCCACATTCTCATTTACAGAGAACAAAATCCACACCACAAGTCAAGAAAATCAAGACAAAAACCAAATGTATATACAGTGGAAAAGGGTTCCATATATTATATTCTTCCCTAGAAAAAAAAAAAAACAGATAACATAAAAAGGTAAAATTTTCCATTCAAACAGCTAAGGTGAGCAAATACAATATGATATACACTAATATGATTCTTAAATCCCGTAAAGTGAACAATTTGGCTATACCTCAGAACTGAAAGATAAATCTTTTAACACGATGATTTAAAAATATTAAAAGGTTAGGGCACCAAACTGTCAAACCAATTAGTTCACAGCGAGGAAGAACTAAATTGAAACAAAGTAAATGGAAAGAAAAGCATATGCATCACACCATGCCCTTTCGAAGCTATTTTTCTAAGTACAGAAAGCACGTCGTCAAACTTTGACAATCCACATCCATCAAACGAACTGAAAGTTTGACAGAAGCATACCAATGCATATATGCCATTCGAACCTAAATTCTAAGAAAGTAGAAAACAGTATCCGTGCTCGAATAAAAGCAATACTTACCGATCACAGGCAATGATCAACGCTGAATTGATGAATAGTTTGACGGATGGCGGCGCATAAACCAAACAATTTGGACCGGCGGAGGAATGGTGAATTGTATGTATACGTCTAGATTAAAGCAGAGGTGTAGTAGATATTTGTTAGGCCAGAGCACAAGAAATTTCTAGCAATTTCACTGGGTCAGCCCATTTAACTGTTTAGGCCCACCATCTTTAACTACACAACATTTCTTCCACTTCTCCATGTATTTTCTATTGGATAACTAAACCTGTTAAATGGGCGGGTTGGGGCAGGTCCTGGACCGGCTATATTGGGCCTCACACAAACTATTATGTCCCAGCACAACTCAACCCACCTCAATATTATGCGGGCTTGAGTTAGGCTGGGTAGAATGTAAGAACTTTATTCCTAGGCACAGTCCGACCCGCCCATTAGATGATATTAACTTGAAACATAATATTGATTTCATGATAATTAATCACAAAATAATGATAATTTCATTGATTGAAATCTAAGTTCAAGGCTGAAATATAATTTGAGTTATTATATTAGTTGTAATGGCATTTCACTTTATTTTTATCTATGTAGAATAATACAATTACCATATGTATTAAAATTTAATAACTAAAAGTATTGTTCTTTTCCAAAAATTTTGCATTACATAGAAATATACAGGTGATTGAGGTCTTAGCCTAGTGGTTAAGATGGAAGTTATGGAATTTAGAGGTCACAGGTTCGAATCACATCCGGGAAGGGTTGAAAATTTTTCTTTCCATTTAATGTAAGTCAAAATGATGTAAAAAAAATAAAATAAAAAAAAGAAACATACAGATAAATCTCGACTCACATTGGATGTGACTTAAAGATGAAACCTTTAAAAGTTAAAACTTGAATCTAACGATGACTTCGATCTTAATCACTAGATTGAAACATTATCACTTCATTTACATATTTTATTATTTTGAGTGTTCAATTTTTTTAAAACCGTGGTTCGAACAAGATAAGTAATGTGCCTCGGATAATCCCATCTCATGATCAGATGGTCACATTGAACTATCAATTATTAACAAAATCTATATTTTCTATATAATATTGAAGGTGCTTGTTATAGTTACTTTGTTTTATAAGATAACTATAATTTTGTGCTTTATTTTTATTAAAGCAAACTCCACATCACATACCTAATAAAAAAACAAATGTAATATTAATAGAATAATCCATAACTATTAACCATATTAATTAGCACATAAAAATAACGTAAAAACGTATAAATAATGTGTGACATGGAACTATCACAGGTAAGATCAAATTAGAGTAAATCAACTTTGATGTTTGAACTTCAAAATTAGTATGAAGAAACTCAATTAGGAATAAAGTTAAAGGGTGAAAATATGCTTTGTGGTTTGGTCGTTTTGTAAAGGTTTTTGTGTAAATTGTAAAAGGGTACTCGTGATTTCAAAAGTTTGGCAAAAATACGATTTTCAATTTTTTAATTATGATATAAAAAAGAGTAATCTTGTCCATTTTGAACTGAAAATTTTTCAAATTAATTAATAAATATACAATATACTTTAGTAATAAATTTAGATTTTTTGGAGAAGTACAAGTATATATTTTTAATTTAATATGATGATAACTTTAAAAAAAAATCATAATAAAATGAAAAATTTCTACAAAAAAAATAAATTCAAATTTGATCTATATATAACATGATTAATTTATAGGATTGTTGAATTGATTAAAATTCCTTATATAACACTATTATTTTTAATGAAAAAATATTTTTCATCCTCTTTTTGTCAACTTTTGAAATCACAATCATTCTTTAAAAAAAATATTTCACAAGAACCAATTTACAAAATGATTAGATCATAAGACATGTTTTTGAAGTTTACCCTAAAATTAAAAAAAAACTAAAAACAAGAAAAATAAAAGTAACCCATCGGGCAACAAGTCATATAATGTACAAATAAGATATACCAATGAAGAAATTTGCCTTGAAAATGAATTGTAGTTGTCACATAAAGCCAAAAAAAATTAGAATTATGCGGAATTGTTAAAATTTGCAGACAAGTTGATATCATATTATATAAGATAAGAATAAATAAAGTAATGAATAAAAAAATGAAGTCCAAAGTGGATACAACTTTCAAGTAGGTAGGTTGATTGCCATGCTATATTACTATTTAGTATTTACTATATTCAAATACATAATGCAAAAGTCCATTATTTGACATTACATTCATTTTAAAAACACAATCACACCTATCATTTGTAGGTTGAAATAAACTACAAATTTCAAATCCCATGCCCTCCCACGATCACTGAGAGAGATAGAGAAACAAGAATAAACTCCATTAATGATCAGAAAGATTACAAAAGGAGTTGCAGATCGTCATTAATGATCCATTTCCAGTTATTAATCCAATAATCACCACCAAATTAACACAGTCAATCACATAATTATAAGATTGTCGGGGATATCAACTAGTTGAGGAAAAAAGAATAAAGAACAAATATCCACAAGCATATGCACACCAAACGGATTTCCAATTGATTCAGAGCTGTCACCTTGTTCATTTTATTCCTCTGACCACTCCGCTTTTTGTTCATTGGAATCTTTGCAATCATTTCCATCGTTTCCATCGTCGATCTAACAATCCAATCCAGTTAGTTATGCGTATTATCTCTTCTCCAATTATGCTCCAATATCATCTACTAATCATATTATTATTCCTTGCCCCATGTTGGCTGTTGGCTGCTGGGCCATCCATTTTCATCATGAATTTGTTTCTTTTTACCTTTCTCACTCCAACTCTTGCTTTCCTTCTTCTTCTTACTTCTTTCTCAAATCCTGCCCTTTCCACCAATTTCAAAGACTATTTCCCAGATGAAAGAGATGGGCTATTGCAGCTAAGGGACTCCACAACTTCCTCTGCAAATCTGCATCATAATTGGACTGGGCCTCCTTGTATTGCCGATTTCAGTCGATGGCTTGGAATCACTTGTTCAAATTGGCATGTTATTCATCTTGTTCTTGACGGTATTCAACTCACGGGTTCTCTCCCTCCTTCCTTTCTGCTAAACCTCACTTTTTTAACCCATCTTAGCTTTAACAACAATTCAATCTTTGGTCCTCTTCCTAATCTTACCAGTCTTGTTCACTTAGAAACCATTAATCTTCCAGTCAACCGATTCACCGGCTCAGTTCCTTACCATTATACTCTACTGCCAAACCTCAAAAGTCTAGAGCTTCAGCTGAACTATATAGAGGGTGAACTCCCGGCCTTTAATCAAAACTCTTTATCAGATTTTAATGTTTCTTACAATCATCTTCAAGGTGTAATTCCTTCAACTGCCGTGCTTGGTAGATTCCCAAACACCTCCTTCGATCATAATCCAGATCTCTGTGGCTTTCCTTTACAAGCATGTGCAGTCATACCTCCTGCTCCAGCACCCGAGCAGCACAACAACAAAAACCACCCTCCTATTTGGATCATTATTCTGATTTCAGTTGCTGCTGCTTTTCTTCCTTTTATAATTCTATTCATTTTCCTGTGTTATTTCAAAACGAAACAAACAACCAGTGAAGCAGTTAGGAGTGCTGGTACTGTGACAAAAATGCATCATTTTAGAAGAGTGGAGGAACCTGAAAGAAGAGAGGAGCTTGAATTTTTCGAGAGGAACGTAGCGATGTTTGACTTGGATGATTTGCTGAGGGCATCAGCTGAAGTGCTTGGCAAGGGACAACATGGAACGACATACAAGGCTAACCTGGAATTAAGTGGAGTTGTTGCAGTTAAGCGAGTTCGAAATATGAACGAACCGAGCAAGAAAGAGTTCATACAGCAAATGCAGGTTCTTGGAAAGCTCAGGCATGAGAATTTGGCTAAAATCATCTCATTTTATCACTCCAAGGACGAAAAATTGGTCATCTATGAGTATGTACCTGATGGCGACCTGTTCCAACTACTCCACGGTCAGTTTCTTTCTTCTCACTTGCAAAATAGTGGTTACTTACTTGGTAGAAAAACAACTTAGCGGTTTTGTGGAATATTGTCAGAGAACAGAGGAGCTGGAAGAGTGGCATTGAACTGGAGACAAAGATTGAGCATAATTAAAGACATAGCAAAAGGCCTAGCGTTTCTTCACTCGTCTTTACCAAAGCATAGAGTGCCCCATGCAAACCTCAAATCTTCTAATGTGTTAATCTATAGAGATGGTCAATCTTACCATTCCAAGCTCACTAATTATGGTTTCTTACCTCTGTTTCCTTCCAAGAAAGTGTCTCAAACATTAGCCATTGGGAGATCTCCTGAATTCTCTGAGGGTAAGAAGCTCACCCACAAAACGGATATATACTGCTTTGGGATTGTGTTGTTGGAGATCATAACAGGAAGAGTTCCTCAAGAGGTAAGCGGGGACAAGATTCAAGATCTTTCAGATTGGGTGAAAAGTGTAGTGAATAATGATTGGTCAACTGATATATTAGATGTAGAGATATTAGGATCAAGAGAAGGACATGATCAGATGTTGATGCTTACTGACATAGCGTTGCAGTGTACAGATTTGGAGCCACACAATCGCCCTAAAATCACCCAATTGTTGTCAAGAATAGAGGAAACTGATTTTATAAACACTCAAGATGAGTCTTAACTTAATTGGTTTAATCTTTGTTCATTAACTGATTGTCTTTTTAACAAAATTGAAAATTTATTGTCTTCAATTGTAATGAGCTATGTATAATACATGCCCTTTGAGGAATTCAGAGGATTGGTTGCATGGATTCGTTTATAATTCAAAATAAATTATGGACAAATGCATACGGAGTCCCTGAATTTGTCATGGAACGTCCTCCGTCATCCCAAACTTTCAACTGTGACATTTTGCCTCCCAATGTTGACAAAACTAATACAGTTTGCCCCTTCAATATCACGTATCAGTTTCTGATTGATTTGACTTTTTCAAAAATTCAAGTCATAGTTTGAGAGAGAGAGAGAAGTGAAAAAATAGGGAGGAGATAGAGATGGTTAAGCGAAGCAATGAAGTTGATAAGACAAAAGAAACAAATCCAGTTGATTTGAGGAAAAAGAAAAACCAGCTCACAAATATACGTGTCAACCAGAATACATAGAATAGTCCCAAGTGTACTTTAGTTTTGGCCAATTTAGGCTGTCTTGCTTCCACTTCTCCTCACATGCAATTCCGTTTCTATCTATATCTTCTTCTTCTTCTTCTCCTTTGTGTCAACTCCCCTTTTATCTCCTGAATATCGAAACTATTCTGATTAAAATTGTTCAAACAAAAGAAAAGAGAGATGCCACGAGGATATGCATTTGGGAGGGCAGGAGAAGCCACCCACCCAGACTCCATCAGATCTGCTTTAGCTGAATTCATTTCCACTCTCATCTTCGTCTTTGCTGGCGAAGGCTCTGTCCTTGCTCTCGGTACTTACAGTTTCACTCTCTTCGTTCATTCATTCATTCTGTGACAATTGATGTTGTGTTTTTAGTTTAGCTGTTTCATGAATTTGGGCAGACAAAGTATACAAGGAAACAGGGCCGCCGGTTTCAGGGCTGGTGATGATTGCACTTGCACATGCATTGGCACTGTTTGCAGCAGTTTCAAGCAGCATCAATTTATCAGGTGGACATGTGAATCCAGCTGTTACCTTGGGTGCTTTGGTGGGCGGTAGGATTTCTGTTCTCAGGGCTTTCTTTTACTGGGTTGCTCAGCTTCTTGGTGCTATTGTTGCTTCTCTCTTGCTCAGGCTTGTCACTAATGGAATGGTACCCTTCCACCATCCCATCTTTATATGTTTTCATTTTGTCCATCTCAATAAATCCACATGAGGGTTTGTTTATGCAGAGACCTGTTGGATTCCACGTGTCATCAGGAGTAGGAGAAGTGCATGGGCTGATAATGGAGATGGTCATGACATTTGGACTTATGTACACTGTGTATGCTACTGCTATTGACCCTAAAAGAGGAAGCCTGGGGATCATTGCTCCTTTAGCCATTGCTTTCATTGTTGGAGCCAACATTTTAGTAGGCGGTCCTTTTGATGGGGCGTCAATGAATCCAGCTAGAGCTTTTGGGCCTGCTCTTGTTGGTTGGAGATGGCATAACCATTGGATCTATTGGGTTGGTCCTTTCGTTGGAGCTGCCTTGGCTGCTCTCATTTATGAGTACATGGTCATCCCGAATGAGCCAACTCATCACCCCACTCATCATCAGCCTTTGGCTCCCGAGGACTACTAGTTTACAACTCTCTCTACCTGCTTTTTACTGTCTTGTCTAGTTTGGTTATGAACAATTGGTGGAAACAAATTGTATGCACCACACTTTTTACTCTCCTTCATTGTATCGTATTGTTTTCATCATTTGTAAGTAGTAGGTGGTGTTTTTTTTTTAGCAATAAGAAGTGAGTTTGTTCACTTAATTCGCAGTAATAAAAGAAAGTGATTGGTCCACAGAAATTTATGATTTTATATACATTCATGCAATTCAAATCAATTAACAAATCTTGAGACTACATGGTACAACAGTAGAGTTACTTTAAGCTAGTATAACATATGGATATGTAAATTTTACAGACATAGAAACACACGGGAACATATCATTCTGTGTTGTAGAATTTGGCAACCCAAGGAGCGAGTTGTGTGACGTGAGGTGCTCTTGGATTGACAGCATAGTAATCAGACCAATAACATGGTGAGAGTCGATCACTGAATTTGGCTCCTGAATATATACAAAATGGCAGCCAGTTTTCACCTCCATTCATTCTCCTTTTCCTTTCTCTAGGATACGCCAACGGAGCCTGTATATACCTGTATCTTATACCAATCAGGATGGTCTGTCTAACCTCTAAATGAAAGTTCAGCATTTTCAAAGTGGAGTTGGACAAATCATTAAAACAGATGGACTTGTAATATTTCTCAATGCTGACAGCTAGCTCAGCATCCTCTAATAGTAAGTGGCAGCCAATAATGCAGAGTCCAGATGATGAACTTTAACCTTTATACGGCTAATTCAATTAAAAAAGGCTCGAAAAATATTTCTTGCCTCACAAATATAAAAGTTTTTACCTGATACCATTGAGCGTAGCATCCCAACAAAAATGTGTATGGCCAAACACGTGGCACGAGGATGAATTACTCGTAGTCCCATGTATTGATCTTAAGCGATCCTCCAAATAATCAGAACCAATAACCTTTGGGAGGTTAGGATAGAATAGCATCCTCTTCTCTGGACATAGCTCTTGCCTGAACAACAATCACACACCATGAAACAGACCTTAAACTCTTCAAAGTTAATTCGAACATGGAAACTTATCTATACCCAACACAGGTAGCTATAGAAAACTTACGAACTTCATACAGCGAGGCAGCTCTAGAAAACATACAAACAAGCTCACCTTATTCCCACTATTTTACCAGACAATCTAGAATCCTTATGAGCAAATTACACCTTTCAAAACCAAATACAACATCAGACAGGTGCTGCACCTGCACCTAAAATCAATTATTTCCACTTTTGCGGAAGTTTTCTTCATATGCCATTATGAAACAAACTTGGTTTTTGAGAATAAAAGAATCAGAAGAAAGAATAAAATGAAGAAAATATTTCTATCCCAAGAGAGAGCGAATTTCACAATAGAAATTTCATTTATTTTAGACTTTATTGGCAGAAAACAGGAATTTCAGAATTAGAAAATAGAGAACAGATAATTTGTTCAAGTACTAAAAATAAAATGTTTCAC
Source organism: Euphorbia corollata (assembly GCA_948277035.1). Lineage (NCBI taxonomy): Eukaryota > Viridiplantae > Streptophyta > Magnoliopsida > Malpighiales > Euphorbiaceae > Euphorbia > Euphorbia corollata. Next base: position 8,268 of record CAOJBI011079663.1, on the reverse strand, counting down.
AACCATTATACTGGAGCAAAATTAAGAATGCAACCATCCAAGTCAAAACTTAGCAGAGGAACTATAAGTACTTGGTAGAGTAAGCAGTAAAAAGTGTTCCTCAGTAAGCTTTATTCTGAACTCTAAAGCATATTCAGACTCACTAACCTGGGAACAAAGTGAGAGAAAGTAATCATGTGGTTACAAGTTCTCTGGATGGACTTGATTATATCCCCGTTTTCTTCATTCATAGCATCAAAGTACATAGCAAGGGAGGTATCTCTGCTTGAAAGCCCCCTTGGCCACTTGCATGCGTGATAATCCTTGCATACCTTTAGATATTATTAGTTGGCCATGTCATATTTACATACTTCAGCTAGAAAAGAAAGTGAATCACCATCTCCAATGAAGGAATTCGGATGCTTGTGATGTCCTCCTCTCTATCAAAACTCTGAAAATCAAGGGTAACAATTCAGTGTAAGGAGGAAACCCTACTTTTAAGTTGAGCAATTTTCAAAGATCTCAATATGATTGCAAGAAAAGAACTGAGAAAAAAAAAACGAGTACAGATCAATCACCTCATGGTACCAAGAAAACAGTGGTATAATTCCCAAGCCATCAATAACCAGCGGTTTGGTTTCAATCCCAAGCTCTCTACATGCATCAAGCAATTTATTCAGCTTTTCAAGAGAGTCAAGCTGGAAAAAATATTAACATTTAATCAGATGACAGATTCAATCAGCAGATTGGATGTAGGCATGGAGCATAAAAAAACAATGGGAATTGACAACCAGCAGCATCAATGAATAACATATACGAACCAAACATCACAGTACCACAGAGACACACAAATGATCAACGATATAGCTTGTAATTACGAGTTACCAATGACTCGACTATAGAAGTTACTAACTAAACACAGCATTAAGTCTGTCAGTCATACTTACACAGGGGTCTTGCTTCGAACGACACCAAAGATCATGATTTCCAGGCACATAGAAAACACGCTCAAACCTATCCTTCAAAAGTGACATGGTGAGGAAAAAATCACTGAAAGTCTCGGCTACATCACCAGCAACAAGAAGAGCATCTTTGATGTGCCTCTTAGATGACAAACCCTTGATCCACGCCATATTCTCAGGGTAGTCGGTGTGCAAATCGGAAAGCACAAACACCCGTAAGCCTGGGCCGTATTCATCGCCAGGAGTGGAAGATAATATCCGTGGTCTTCTAATGCTGGTCAATCTAGGGTTTGTGCGATACTTTCTGGATGCAATAACTGGTGTAGAAAAGTAATTGGGAGGACAAGGGAGCTCATGTAGGCTATGGTAAAAGGGGATCGATCTCAATTCGAGTATCATTCGAGCTGCCTGCCAATTGAGGGAAATAAGATCACACACGAGGGTTTATGAAGTGAAGCGGTCATGTTAATTGAGCGGTAGATTATCCTAATTTTTGAGACACCTGCATATTTGCAAGCCCATTCACATGCTTGTAAAATGTTGGTCTGACTATAAAGGAAAGGAGAGTTCACCACCGTCCACCACAAGTTCAAGCTATTCAAAAAATGTTGCCTTCATTTACAGCACCATTGACTTTTTCATGTGCTTTACTTTCCAGTTGATGATAAGTTGTAATGGTTTCCTCACAATTCAACAAGCCAGGCTGCCGTATACAAATTCTAGTTATGTTTGCATATTCTTGTTATTCCAACAACAACAACATAACCCCAATTGCCTATCAAGGCTCCCGCAAGAAGCGGGATAAGGGGATCGGGTGTACGCAGCCTTACCCCTGTAATAACAATTGATCCAGGAGTGGAGTTGCAACAACTATCCGTAACTTCACAATAAAAGAAATGCAGATAGAGTAATGCGCCATTTTGCTTTATTTCATTATAGTCCAAAGTTAAAGAATGATATATCTTTGACCCCATCGAAATAATGGAGTAACAATTACAATGATTATAATGCTACTCAGGATTGGGGTTCTGTCATACTAACTTCATATTTCACATGATAACTATATCAATATTATTGTAACAATTACAATGATTATAATGCTACTCAGGATTGGGGTTCTGTCATACTAACTTCATATTTCACAGGATAACTATATCAATATTATGCAGAACCCACCCCCAGAAAGATGTGTGTACATTATATCTTACTCCTGCTCAAAAAGCCTACGCATGAAAGATTTTAGGTAACATTATACATGTGATCGAATATTTGCACCGATGACATTGTGAACAACAAACACTTGTGCAAACTGACGTAGCCTCCCTGCCTTTGGTGATCAGTGGTATTTTCCGGTTTCATGGAGCTCGCATTTTCTCAACAATGTTCCTACTCTTTTCTTCTATGTGACGCCTCTTCTCTTCCAGTTTCTCCCCCATCTTCTTTCCCAAATCCAGCATCCTTGCTCTTCTTCCCATTCTCTTTGGTCTCGAATCATCTTCTTCCAAAGCATTTATCTGTTTTTCTGCTTGTATCAGAGATCTAGATGCCAACTCTCTGTTTTGTTGGTTTGTGTCTTTTGATTCACAACCGCTTCCCAAAAGAGGCATCTTTAACTCTTCCAAAGATTTTCTACCTTCTAGAAATGGCTGTGGAGAGCTCAATGATCTCGACAAAACTTCAGGAGATTCGGGAATCGATAGTTGAGTGCATTTGGACTGCTCTGTTTTTGAATGCTCGATTTCAGGATCATTACTAGAAGTTTCTACAAGCGTCTCCAGCCTGGCTTTTACTTCATCTGATTGGGAGGTATGAGAGGATTCACATGCAGTGGCGTTGTCAGTAGTTGTTTCTCGATTAAGCCATATAAAAGGAGCCACTGTCCTGGGAATCCAGTCATTCTTTTCTGCCAACATAAAGGGAATGCAAAGGCTTTCACAATTTGGTAGAACAATCGTTTCTCTTATTGATGCCTGATGATTAAGGGCAGAAACATTAGGTAAATGTAACCCTCTTTTGGTAGTTTTATTCCAGGCATCAAAACAATTAAGAGCAACTCCATACCTTAAATCGGTTTATCAAGAACAAAGCAATTCGACCATTACCAATCTTGTGATCCCCAATAGATGATTCCAACTCAAATTCTATGTCAGGCATAGATACGAAACCAAACCATAACTGGTCTGAAGGAGGAGGCTTTACATGCAATCTCAAGGTTCCTCGAAGTGATGCAACCGTTATCGACAGAGAGATGGGTACCTAGAGTGGAACTTCACTTGTTAGTAAGAAAGAGAGAAGAAAATGAATGTCCGTGTTTTGAACTCACAATAAGGATCATAAAGATCACTATATAAACATTAATCTGATTGAATCAATATAAAAATCTTAATTGGATTGTCCTGCAGTTAACTGGGAAAGACCATATTCATTTTCTAGTAATTATTTAACCTGATTGAATTCCTGCAAAGTTACAAACTTACAAGTGAATGGGAAAAATATAAAGATTGTCAGTGGTTTTCAAGTTATCAAAACATTTAACAGATATTTGACAAACTTGAAGAATGAATGTTACACATGTCCTGAGTAAATGAAAGCAAGTATGCACACAAACCTGTGCAACTTGTTTGGTAATGGAATTAACAATATATTTCCACTTAGATACATTAGTTGATGAAGAACTTGTAGGGTTTTTCAACCCATCTGCAACAAAAGACCAACAACGGGTATCATTCTTTTTCATTTCTCTTAAACCAGTTGGAAATGTACTATAATTGCTCTAAATGACACAGGCCAAAAATAAAGTAGTTGACCAGTTCCATGGCTCCTTTATATTACAGCAAAAGTGGACAACATGAATTCAAAAAAGATCCCAAATTAATTTTATGCTGCAGACATACACATTCATACATGAATTGCGACCTTAACACTTTAAACACTTCAGATTTATGAATTTCCACCATCAGATTCTCATATTTGAGTTATATTCCATAAATTTCTCAAGCTTATAATATGTTCTTTAATAAGAGCTGCCAATGCAAGTAAATGCATGATAAATACAGATTAGAACTTTTATAAAATCATACGAAGTTCAATAATGTTTCTACTGAGGCGTATATTTTACTTGCAAATTATTCAACCTTAGTACTGGGAAAAGCCTACATAATCACTAATATTGTAGCAAAACAAAAGCTGTTTCATCCTACTTCATTTTTTCAGCTTTGCTTTTCCAAGACATTCTATATCAAGTCTATGAACTTCAAGGGGGAAATATATACAAACAAATACTTCACCATATTTTCAAATAATAAACGATTATAATTTCATCACTTATAAATCTCCAAAGAAAACCTTTAAAAACAATTAGCATATGTTACTAGGATTTACCAAAAGCAATTGAAATGTGATGGTTTAGTGCAACAATTATAAGAAGTTGAATGAACATTTCATATCTTGTAGCATTCTGTTCTTTTCTATGGAATTTGCAAATTATATATTACACACTATTAGAGATATTAATCATTTTCAATGTTACAGAAAAAGATGTGTAGTAAAACATGGTTTGTGTATGATTATTCAATACAAGAAACTCTAGACAGACAACCAGGGGGCTATTATGTGTTCTCGTATTAGCTATAACCAAAATTTTGCAACCTCTAGCGACAACTTCAAACAAAATGTAAGCAAATCATGGGATGTGTATCTGACGACCCATTGCCATGGCATAATTTGAAAGCAAAGAGACATGCAACATATACATTATGATGGATTAAAACACTACCTTACAGAATGTATTTGATGCCTTGAAATTTATAGTCGTACAATATATCATAACAAGCATATAAAAGGAATAATATACATACCAAATTTCACATTTCCTTCCTGCCTTTGTTCTGGAACATCAACAGTTCCTTCAGAAAGATTCAGTTGTTTCCCAATATCTTCAAAATCTTCCAGAAGATCAGGAGAGACATCCCCAATAGAGCTCAACCCTGAGTTTTTATCCGCCATATCCTTTTGAAGATTTTGAACTTCTAATCTTGTTTCAATATCCAATACCAACCCACCACAATATTCAACATCAAGTTCCCAAGCCCATACGTCATTCATGTCAGTGGGAAGAACTCTAATACCATGGATGTGAGGGGGTAAGCTCCCAAGACTTAGGTCTGTACACATGATTTCACCAATGTAATTGGGTTTCCTCATACTAGACAATGTTCTCTGTTATGCCCGTTTGGTGGATTGAAGGAACAAAGAAAGAAAGTTTCTCAAATTTCAATATCCAAGTATAATATGTAAAAGAAAAACCGATGCCGACATAAACACATTCATCACACATCATGTGCATCAAATGATATAGATAATAAATTGTCATAAAAAAGTTTAAAAGCACTTAGTCATGCAAAATTCTACTTTCATCTGTCCTTGAAAGATTATTACTAAAAGAGTGAAAATTATTTTATGGACAATTCAACTTTTTCCTCAATGCAATAACTAATATAATCCAAGCAGTGCCTCTTTACCATAAAAAATGTGTGGCTTTCGAACTTATTATAATTACCTGAATCCTTGCTTGCACTGCCTTCCTCGTATCGGCATTGCTTTTTGCATCAAAGAACATCCTAGAAATTAGCAAGTTCCAGCAGAGAGTTCCTTCATCAATATGGAACTTGTCATCGGAGTCCACATCAGATAAAGAACTTTGGCCTGCTGAACGGGAAGAGGTTGATTTCGAGAATACTGCCAAATTATCATCCTCAGAACTCATAGATGGCTTTGCTGTTGAAGCAGGCTTTACTAAGCTAGTGGTCAGATCTTGGAATAGGTGATTTTTGTCATGAATCTTCCTTTCTTCACGGGGCAGTGAGAAAGTTCCTCTATTATCTACACTGGTCTTTGAAGCCTTTCTGGCAAGCTTTTTCAAAAACAGGCGAACTTTTGCCCCAGAACCATCAGACTTAGTCACCTTATCTGTTGGTTCAGCATGGAGCCCTACAGAGGGTTTCATAAATGAAGGGTACCCTGTATTTAAAGACGTCACATAACAGTGAAAATCCTCATTCAACTTAGTGAACCAGTTGATTCTTTCTTTATCATGACAAGAAGCAAGACGGAGGGCTTTACACCAAGACTCTTTCTCCCATGACGTCTCAAGATAAATGTAAATTGTTCTACTTGCACCATATATAATTGAAGACTGGCTTTCAACTCTTATGGGAAATCTTTTAGCCCTGTAATAAAACAATATTGTGCAATGGTAGATAAAGATAATGAACAATAGATTCCAATAACCTCTTCTTATACTATATATTAGAAAGGCAGTTCTACAGGGAGTAACTAAAAAGATTTTTCTTCCCATTGAAAGAAAAGAAAGGCAGGAATAAGGGCGGAGAAATTTGACGCTCCTCACAAAACAAAAAAAAGCAGATGGAACGGGCGTGTAACAAAGAAGCGCAAGAAAATAGTGGAACTAGTACTCTAGCATCATATGATATATTAAGTTGAAAGAGCAGAAAAGGACCCCAACCATACATAATGATCTCATTCAGAGAAAAAGAAGCAGAAATACTGTGAATAACCTTAAAAAAAAGTGATAAATGCTGTAATGGATTACCATTTTCTTGAGGAAAGATCTGTAGCAGAAACAGCTTCTATTGTGCAACTCCTTAATGGAATACTGGCACTGGAACCATCAGAATCAGTTACAATAAGCAAGCGATCTTTTATATTCGCAAACTTCTTGACGGGATTAACCTCAAACAGATCCCTTTTCTTCTTCTGATCTTTTGACTCTTTATCTACAAGCCAAATTTTGGGAACTTTTTCCGATTCCAAAACCCAGACGAACCCCTGAGTCACAAAAGAAAACCAACAAATGTACGAAAATTAGTAAAAGTATATATGAATAAAATTCCAATGCACTATAATCGGTTAAACTGAAGAAAAAAAATTCTTCGAGAGCTCTAAAGTAAATTTTAGGCAACTAAGAAAAATGAACAGGATTAATATATAAACACACCTTCTTATTATAAGCAAAATCCAAAGACTGTTGGGGATCGAGATATTTGGAGGAAGAATCAGATGATAAATTGGGGTCACCTTGTCGAACTTTAGAAGTCAGTCGCTTAATGAACAAGTAGAGTGCTAAAGCTCCAAAGCAAACGACGGAAAAAGATCCGATCAGAAATCCGGAAACAAAGACGAAAAGCCACCCCATTCCTTTTGAGTCGATAGAAAAGAAATTTTGCTATCCAGAAAGCAGTGAAGTGCAATTGAATGAATATACAGATCAAGAAATAAATCTCATTTGTGTAATGAACAACGCAACCATGGTCGGAATCGGAATCCTCGTACATTTGATGCCTTTGCTTGCTGAAGAAGAGTGCAAAACTCCATTGGCGAAATTCGAAGAACGATTCCCTTCAATTTAATTTGATTTTTAGAAATAACGCGTCCATTATTATTCCATCAGGAAGACCCATTTATCTGCCGCTTACCGTCCATGTTTATTATTCCTTTTTTATTTTCTTTTTCACCGATACATTATCCATTAATTTTGTATCAGTATTTCATACCATATTTCTGAAAGCAAATCCTATAAAATGAATGAATTTTATCATAATTTATTTTATTTTATAAATTATTATTCGATTTTTCTAAAGAAGAATTTGTAATAAATGATATTTGTAATAGCAAATTATATGGTACTTTTATTCAAATTTCCTTCTCAATTGTACAAAATATAGCCTATGATTTACACCTAGTGTGCTAATGTTATTTTGAAGTAAAAGTTAAATTGATTTATTAAAAGTTAATTAATCGAGAATAGTCAGGCAACAAGAACATTTTCTTTTAATAATATTTATCTACTTACTAAACAAATTAGTATCCTAAATAAATTAAAATTTCAAAAATACTAATTTTAACCATGCGGTGTAACTATTTCTTCCGCTATTTCTTAAATTATATACCTTGATTAGTTTAGTATGTGATATTTTTGTATAAAATGGAGTGTCCGATGTTGTTTTCCATAACGGAATTAAAATTTGGGACCATTTCAAAAAAGGGGCTGAATGAAAGTTTAATTAAGTTTTTAAGCCCTGAAAAGTTATATTAAGTTTATAGGGATTGTCAAACTTTCAGTTACAAAAATAGGCCTCAGTCACCATTTTATCTCTTATTTAGAGACAGATTTACAGAAATGCCATTAAAATAGTCAGGATATGTTTAATAAATGAAAATTACCGTCATGCCCTTCAACTTATATGAACGGTTCAACCCCTATTTCTACGCCGTTGACAGTTCATCTACTTCAACGGCTTCTTCAACT
>CAOJBI011079100.1:0-14823 GCA_948277035.1 Euphorbia corollata | reverse complement strand
TATATATATATATATATATATATATATAGATTTCTGATTAAAAAATATTTTCCTCACGTGTAAACAAACATCATAAAATGTTTTACAATAATATAACAAAACACAGATTAATATTTTATTTTCCCACAACATTTTCCCTTGTATAACATTTTCCTGTCGGGTATATTAATAACTGGTGATTTTATAAAGCGAGTTAATTTAATCCATTACTAGGATTGGTTTAGTTAATTAGCCCGTTCACTTAGCATAATCTTGTAATAAGATGCAGCAAAGTAACATATAATTTTATTTTAGTCGAGACATAATATTTACTAAAACATTGAAATTAAAACCGAGCACAATAAAAAGTGTGTGATTGTTTTTTATAAAATCGAAACTACGTTTGATAATGTTAAATATGAACTTATGAATTTAAATTTATAAAAAAATAATTTAGTTAAAAAATTGTTATTATATTGATAGAATTATCACACATCGGTTTGCTCAAGGATATTATAACCTTTTATCATTTCCTCTTAAAGTACTTTTTGAGATGTGTCAAGTCATTTGATATGTATGAAATATCTGTATCTACATAATATTAGAGACTGGTGGCCTACGTCGATTTGACCTTACAATCTCTTATATATTTTTGTGACAATTCTCTCATCCAACCATTTAACATGTATGGCCTGTCTGTTTATATATAAACATGTTTTGAGATGATAAGAACATACATATTTATGACTTTATTCTGAGTAACTGTATTAGATTACTATTATAGTTTTAGTTAAAATTCTGAGTAATGTTAAACTTAATTTGTAATTTTTGTAAATGAGATACAGGAAGAAAAAACAAGAACTGGCCAGTAAAAGTTGTAGTGGTAACCGGTGATAAAATCCAAAAAGAAATGATAAATAAACAAATAAAATAAAATAAAAAGGATGTGGAAAGGGGCCAGTAGTACAACTGTAGGATTCCAATGCCAAAATGGTATCACACTCCTCCTGCAAATTACCACCTTCCAAATTCTCACCTCTCCCTTTCAGCACAAAAACCCATTTCATCCATATTTCTACATCAATCTCAATACCCTTTTATACAAAGACAATTTACTTTTCAAGCAAAATCTATTCTCCTTCTCTCCTTTCCCATAACAATCTATCTTCCTATCTCCCCACCAAGTGTTCGAGAGAATGCCTGAACCAGACGACTCTAAGTCAAAGGATAATAATCATCATCATATTATTACTTACCCTCCTGCCGCTGTTGAGAGGGGAGATAATTTGATGGATTTGGATCTTGATCTCGAGTCTTCTTGGCCTTTGGATCAGATCTCTTTTGCTTCTAATCCTCTGTCTCCCTTTCTTTTGTCTTCCTCTGAGCAGCCTTGTTCTCCTCTTTGGGCTTTTTCCGATGTTGATGATGATAGAGTTCCTGCTGCTAATCCCAATCCTCCTCTTGCTGCTGCTTCTGGCCTCCGTTTCTCTGATTATCCATTTTTTCTGACATGTTAGTTCCGTTTCCTCTTCTTTCTTTACTATGTATAGTCTATGGAGCTTGTATGACAGTTAAACGCAGATTTGGGTGAAATTTTATTATTTTTTTCCAATTGGTGCTTTTGTTGGCGTAATTTGAGCTTCAATTTCTTCCGGTTTCTGCTTGGTTTTGACTTTGTTGAAAACATGTGAGGAAGGACTTGAAAAATTTGACGCTTGTTTGAAATTTTGGATGTGACTTTGGTCAACACTTTGATTTATGAGTACATGTTTAAAGCTCTTGCTAATGCCCTGTAAGAAGCTTATTTGGACCCTTTTTTGGTGTATTAGAGCTATTGGTTGACGAGACAGCTCATTGAAGGAAGAGACTAAGTGACCTAAAGTAAATTCTTAATTTGGTTTGCTTTGTTTTTATGTTTGTTACTTTTTCAGTCTGTTTGCTTTACCTGCTCATGGTTCAGTGATCTATGTTGCAATTGGAGTTTGAAAGTCATAAACAAGACCTGACAAATATAAGCACCCTGTTCTTGCTTTTATCTTGAAGTTAACGGTAGCATATAGTGTCTTGCCAGTTTTTCCTGTTTGCTTACAAAGCAGCTCATGACAATGAATCTATCTTTTTTTTTACTAGATATTTTACCTAATGCAGGCAATCCCAATACAGTTGAAGAAAACCATGCAGAAAATGATGATAAGAGAAAGTTTCCTTCCCCATATTTGGGCTTGTTGCCCCTTGACAACCCAGATGGGTACTGTATAATCAAAGAGAGGATGACTCAAGCACTTAGAAGTTTAAAAGAATCAACTGAACAACATATTCTAGCTCAGATTTGGGCGCCTGTAAAGAATGGTGGTCGGTATATGCTGACAACCACAGGACAACCTTTTGTAATTGATCCTGATAGCAATGGACTTCATCAATATCGAATGGTATCCTTAATGTATATGTTCTCAGTGGATGGGGAGAGTGATAGTGAACTTGGGCTTCCTGGCCGTGTTTTTCGCAAAAAATTGCCAGAATGGACTCCTAATGTCCGCTACTATTCCAGCAAGGAGTATTCTCGGCGTGATCACGCTTTGAATTACAATGTTCAGGGAACCTTGGCCTTGCCAGTCATTGAACCTTCAGGGCAGTACTGTGTTGGTGTTCTTGAACTCATAATGACTTCACAGAAGATTAACTATGCGCCTGAGGTTGATAAAGTCTGCAAGGCACTTGAGGTTAGGTTTCTTTCTTCTCCTATGTATCTGTAATGACTATGTCTCATTATCACATTTTTAACCATACTTATCATACATGGTCATTTTTGAGTGTTGACAGAGTTTGTTAATATTTTAATTGGATTTTTTTTTGAAATGGTAATATTTTTTTGACAGTAAACTCTAGTTCCTTACTGTTGAGATTCCTCTTCACAAAATTTCAGTTATTCTGCAGGCAGTGAATCTAAAAAGCTCTGAGATATTGGATCATTCAACTACACAGGTGAGCTCTAATAACAGAATGTCACAATCTTGTGTATTTTGTAAACCATGAAGATAAGATATATATATATATATATCTTGTAAATTCTTCGTTCATTTCTTCTCCGTTGTTCTCACAGATGTGTACTTGGCACTGCTTTTAAACCAGATTTGCAACGAAGGTCGTAAAAATGCACTAGCTGAAATTCTGGAGATATTGACTGTGGTTTGTGAAACTCACAAATTGGTTTTGGCTCAGACTTGGGTTCCATGTATGCATCGCAGTGTGCTAGCTTATGGTGGTGGAAAAAAGAATTGTACTAGCTTCGATGGCAGTTGTGACGGCCAAGTGTGCATGTCCACAACTGATCTAGCATATTACGTTGTGGACCCTCACATGTGGGGCTTTCATGATGCCTGTCTTGAGCATCACTTACAGAAGGGTCAAGGAGTTGCAGGGAGGGCATTTTTGTCCCATAATGCTTGCTTCTGCCAAGACATTACCCAATTCTGCAAGACGGATTACCCTTTAGTACACTATGCTCGCATGTTTGGATTGACTGGCTGTTTTGCTATCTGCTTGCGTAGCAGTCATACTGGAGATGATGATTATATTCTTGAGTTCTTTTTGCCCCCTACAGTTTCAAGTAGTCGTGAACAGATGGATTTGTTGGTCTCCATTTTGGCGACTATGAAGCAGCATTTCCAGAGTGTTAAGGTTGCGTCTGGTATGGACCTTGATGGGGAAGAGGGATTCGTTGAGATAATCCAAACTTCTATCAGCGGGAGGCTTGATTTGAGACTTGAATGTGTTCGGATTCCACAATCTCCTAAATCTTCACCTAAATCCCACATAGTACCAAAGGAAGGTCAGATTCCTGAGATAGATCCATTAAACGATCATTTAATGGTAAACTTGGATGGTATTGGAAACTGTGGTAATGCTATGAACAACGGTCCAATTTCTCCTCCAGAGAGTAAAACAGCCAAAAAGCCATCAGAAAGGAAACGAGGGAAAACCGAGAAGTCTATAAGTCTGGAGGTTCTTCAACAATATTTTGCTGGGAGCCTTAAAGATGCTGCTAAGAACCTGGGTGGTATGCTTGCATACTCGTCTTAAAGATGTTTACTTTTTTTCGTGTTTGGTTTCATATAATATATAGATAATTGTTCTTAGAGAAAGTCTTGCTTTGACTTTACAGTTTGCCCCACTACAATGAAGCGAATCTGCAGGCAGCATGGGATATCGAGGTGGCCATCTCGCAAAATCAATAAGGTCAATCGATCCCTCACCAAGTTAAAGCGAGTGATTGAATCCGTCCAAGGTGCAGAAGGAGCATTTGGCTTAGCTCCCCTCGCTTCAAGTCCACTTCCTGTTGTTGCTGAGTGTATTTCATGGCCTCCTAATCTAGATGGACTCAACCACAGCTCCCCAAAGTCAAAATCTCCCGAACCTCTCAGTCAAAAACACGGATCACCTTTATGCAAAACACCCGGGTCTGATGGACAAGCTGGGATTGATGATCAATTGCTAGGATGTAGAATATTATTGAAAGAAAGGAGTTGCTCTAGAGAAGAAAGTGCTGGAACTCCAACCTCACATGGTTCATGTCAAGGAAGTCCACCAAACGAGAGCCTTCCTGCCAAGGATCCATCCGTATCTCCTGTTCATAGAACAACTACTTCTCCCCTTCAAACAGGAGGGCACCTAGCTGCATACTCGATCCCAAGTGCTCTTGTTGCTAAAGAACCTTTTGGAGAAATGCTATTAGAGGATGCTGGAAGTTCCAAAGACTTGAGAAATCTTTGCCCTTCAGTAGCAGACGCTGCTGTCGAAGATCGAATTCCAGAATCCAGTGGGACAAACATTCCATGTTCGAATCTAGCCATGGCAGCATTTGAACACGCAATGCCTGAAAGGAAGAGCGTGACCATAAAGGCTACATATAAAGAAGACATAATAAGGTTCAGAATCTCTCTAAGCTCCGGAATACTGGAACTGAAGGAGGAAGTGGCCAAGAGGCTGAAGTTGGAAGCTGGTACATTTGACATAAAATACCTTGATGATGATCAAGAGTGGGTTTTGATTGCCTGTGATGCGGACCTGCAAGAATGTATTGATATTTCGAGGTCATCAGGCAGCAGCATAATCAGATTATCAGTTCATGATGTGAATGCCAATCTTGGTAGCTCCTGTGAGAGCATGGGCGAGTTGTAATGAGTTGTTGTATGTAGTAGCATCACCGTTGTTAGAGACCGTAGGATTCAGGGAAATTAGAATAGAGATTTTGGTTTAAAGTTGGTAAGAAATTTTCCATTGCAATTGTAGAAATTCACATTTCTGTATGCGTAATTATTTATATGCTATGCATATATTGCTGAACTAAAGTCCGCCATATTTGCCATTACAAGAGCTTGGGAAAATCTCGGTTGGAGAAATACGTGAATTGAAAGCGATTCAATGTACGTTGTTAACATTCTCAAATAATGTGGTCGTTTTGTTCCGAGGTCTCTTCCTACTTCCTCCTGGCTGATTTGTCTACAACATATGGATGAGATGTGGTTGCGACAAAGTCATATTTACAGTAAGGGTAAATATTGCATATTTGTTATGGTTTGTTTTGATCATTTCTTTCGTGACTTTAATGACCGGTTTTCTTATCGGTTCATTTGTTTTGTTTCTTCTTTAGTTGTTTTTTCTACTTAACAAAAATTGAGGGGGTTCTCGTCAGCCTGGGTGTCATTCCCACTTGTTAATTCCCAACCTCCATTCCATTCAAAAAAAGTCATATCGGTCTACATGTGTGCAGTTTACTTGTGAACTTAGTTTGCAATCTTTGAGCATTTGTTCTGATTTATGCCTATTTTCCGCAGTTCAAAGGATAAATGTATATAATTTAATGTTTGATGGATTTGCCATGTATGTAATCTTTTTTTCTCATTTATTTAAAGGCTGAGCACAACAAAAACCGGCTCAATTTATTATAAGGAAAAGAAAACAAATAAAAAAAAAGAAAAAGGTAAGCCAGTTGTAAACAGATGCAATAATAATGGATTACAAGTTTCAATCACAATGCAGTGTAATCCTAATGATCTAACAAGCATCCTAGTATGTAGGTAAAACTAATAGCAAACTAGTATAATAATAAATGAATACAATTCTCAATCACAATTAAGAGTGATCCTTTAGCAATGAAGGCAGAGAAGATAATTATGAACATCCACGATAATGACAAGATCATTGTAATCAATATCAAACGAGATCCAAACCGATAAACGACTATACAATCCAAAGAAAAGGTCAATCAAGGATAGAAAACTGAATCGAGAGAGTTGTGAGAGCGAATCCCCATGAAAAAAATTGTCGGCCACAACGCCGATGAGAGGTGAAAGGTCAACGAATCCTCGTCGCCCTAAAGAACTGCACTAGCTAGCTATCACCGATGAGAGAAAACCACGAAACAGCCGGAACAATACGATTTAAAGAACGTCGTTTCAGAAAAAACTGAAGCAGCCGTTGGAAAAAGGATCACGAACCACCAAGAACCAAGAGAACACGGTCAAACGCCAAATGAAACGAACAGTAACCGGTCAATCGTCATGAAATTCAATTGACAACAATAGAAGAACAAAATCAATTAAAACAAATCCAAAAGAAAAGCAACGCTTAAACAACAATTGTTAATGAAAGAAGCGCCGCCTAACTGAGAAGCCGATTAGACACAAGGCGGCTAGGGTTGATAGAGAACTCTAGCCGCCTAAAACACTAGAAGAAATAGAGCCACCTCTAAATAGGGATTGTGTGCTCCGCTGTGATGGTTGAATTGCATACTTCTTCATTCACTGCCCCGATCAAGTAGCCCCCTTCCTTTTTTCAAGCTAAAAAGTAAAGATATATTAAAATATCGCTGCTCGTTTTCTTCTTCCCTCTTCGCTTATCTCTATTATTTTCATCTCCGGTTACCTCTCTTCCATCTCTATTATTTCCTCTCTTTTTCTCTGAAAATGGCAACCGAAATCCATAGGAATTAGCTGAGCAAATTGGAAGTCTTTTACAGATTGTAAATCAGACTCATATCCAGTCCGCAATCAGTTGGAGTATTGCTAACAGTACCCCAACCCCATTTGGGATCTATCAGAAAGTTGCAAGTCTCATTAATAAAAAAAATTAAAAAAATGTATTTGTCAATTATCAATTCAGTGTAAAACCCACGAAATATGTTATTCCAGTTGGGAAATAAGCCCGTGAGTGAGTCAATTCTATCAATTCATCCAATTTAATTTAGGTAATTGAATTTTATTGAAAAAAAATAAGTTTAAGGAACTTATTTTTAAGTATATTTTCTCCGTAAAGACGACATGGACACATTTCCAATTTTTTCTTCAAAATCCGATAAACTTTAATTCTATATTGAGTAATATCCGGCAAACCCTAAATCAATCTCGATTTTGGGATATATTTCGGATTCTTTGTTCTCAGAAAAAAAAAATGCAAACTTCGAATTATTTATCAATTTACTTAGATTCTCATTGTCTCATAGGCTGGATTTCCCGGATCCCGACAGTATAGAAGTATGCACGTTCAGAGATGTATTAAATCTAGCTAAAATAAGTAACTCTATGAAAATTGGAGAGTACATGCAAGGAGCACAACGTCAAGATGGATGCAAGCATGAGAAAACCATTCACAAATGTAACCAAAGATAGCAACAATGGCATATTCTCCACACTTTTTGTTGTAATTACTACTTTCTGCATTACGAAATTTGTGTATACTCGGTGAAAATTTTCTGATTAAGCTAGTAAGCTTGCTCGATAAAAATGTAAAATAATTATAAACTTAAATTATATTAACTTTTATGAAACAAATTAAATTATATTAACATTATAATTTATAGTATGATGAAATCGACATGTCGATTAATATGATTATATTGATATTAAATTACCATACTATATAATAAAATTTATATCTTGGTACATATTTTTACTTAAACTGATTCACCTTACTTATATAAACCAACCGTATATTGTGTATTATAGGGTATTATTAGAACTCGAAATGGGTATATACTTTTAGCTAATGACATCAATTGTCCCATGTACTTAATTAAGCTTTAGTAGTGTATTGCCGGTGTAACTTTTTCAAAATGTTAAGCTTGTAAGCAGTGTATCAGTTATCCCCTAAATAATTGCATTTGAACGAGACGATCGAAAGCGCATAAGATATACGCGTTTCACATATCAGTCAAACCAATAGTGAAAAGTCAAAAGTGATGCCTAATTAAAAGTTTTTCAAAGTCCACTTACTGGAATTTCTCTCTCCTTTCCACGTTAGCGCAAATGAATGCACAAAGGTTTTTCATTCCACTTACTGGTAGGGTTGAAAATGGGGCTAAATGGGGCGGGATTCCCCATCCCCATCTCCATTTAGGTTTCGGGGAAAAAATGTCCCCCCATCTCCATTTAGGTTTCGGAAAATTTTTTCCCCCTTACCTAATCGAGGAATCCCCATCCCCGTCGGGGATTCCCCATTAAAATAAATAAATGTAAAAGTTTAAACGTTAATGTATAACTTAAGAAACTTAAGAAAATAAACTTTAAACGTTAGATCATAAAATACATTGTTCAACAATCAATATAAAACATAAAATAAAATAGATTAATTTTTAGATTTATAAAGTTTAGATATTCATTTACGTATACAAGACCATATTCCATATTATAAATATTTTTATAAAATAAATTACGTTACCAAATAATTACTATACAATATCGTAAATAATTTGATTTTTTGAGTAATATTCGGGGAATATTCAAGGATTTCCCATTAAGATTTATCGGGGTTGGGGATTTATTGGGTTGGGGAATGTCATCCCCATCCCCATTAAGGATTCGGGGATTAAAAAATCTCCATCATCGTCCCGTGGGGATATTTATCGGGGAATCTCTGTCCCTATTGGGGCGGATCCCCATCAGGTTCGGGGATTCCCTGCCCCACTTTCAACCCTATATTTCTTATACATGTATTTTGTTTGTAAATAAAATATCCAAAATTTAAATAATTTAAAAAGTAAATTAAGATAATGTTAAATAACTAAGAAAAATGACTAATTAATAACATTCCTTTCATGTTTGTCCATCATAATTAAAACTCGTATCATCTCTGATTTGATTAACAGCTTATGTTTTTCAGTAAAAATAATAACTTTAAGAGAAAAAATGAAAATTTTGTAGAATCCTAGATATTGTATGCAAATTTAGTTAAATTGCTAGAAATACCAAATTGCAAATATAAGTAAAACAAGACGGGCCTTGAGAGTCTTGGCCCATTCAAATGCCTGAGGCATAAAGGAGGCTCGAGATTTCTTTTTGGAAACTCATACGAAAATATCTTAAATTAAAGGCTATTTTCCAGATTCTTTATTCTTTGTAATTAGTCTAAGTTATTTTCTCAATTTTGATTGGATATTCAATTTTTATTGCGCTACTTTTTAGTCTATCGTTGACGACGCACACAATGGTGTAGAAAAGTATCAATTTCATAAAATAATGAATGAAATGATGCGCCTTTTTCATCGCCTGCCTATCCTCTCCTTCGCTCCTCTCTCTTCCTCGCTTCCCTTCCTCTCTATAAATCCCGTGCGATTCTCCGCTGTCCGCCACTTGCACAGCCGAACTCATTTGACCAACACAACTAGATTAAGGCCAATTACGATGTCCGCCTCATCTAGGCTTGCCAATATCGTGCCTGGAAACGCTTTTTCCGGTGAAGATGGTGGCTCCAATGGCTCCTTTAGTTCTTCAGCTAATATCGCTACCGAAGATGACGGTACTCAGTTCGTTTCTCCTTTTTATTTATTATTTTGTTGAATTTTACTGATTGTTCTCTATTTTTTTTTTGTCTTTGATATTATATTGAGCTTGCTTTGCGAACTATGATTGGTTGACCGCTCGAAGATTTTTAATTGTATAATTTGCGGTATTAGGGGAAATTTGTATTTGAATTGCACTATTATAGTGTGACGGCGCTTTAAGCTATTGTTCAAGTTACTCAATGGAATAGTCTATCTGTTTTCTAGATGTATTTAGTATTCCTTGTTATTTCGTCATTTTTCGCTCTGCTACCTTCCGTTTTGAAATCTCTGAAACTTCTTGTTGCTTCTTGCATTTCTTGTTCACTTTATTTCCGATGGCAATCACGTTTTTTTTAGTCCTGTGAAGTTAATTGGATGAAATGTGCATAAAATAAATTTTTTGTTTCTCATTTGCCGTATCTATACTGCTCAGTTATGATGGATTGCACAAATAACTGCTCACTGATGCTCATATAGCGACTCCTTTTCAGACTGAACTCCATTGATCTTAACTACGAACTCATTTTATCAGCGGTGCTTGTTTTAAATTTTACAATTTTCATTTATTTGTATTCTGCAGAAACATTGGGAAATAAGTACCAAATTCCTCCACCGGAGATTAGAGATATTGTTGATGCTCCTCCTCTTCCTGCATTGTCATTTTCTCCACAAAGAGACAAGATACTATTCCTTAAGAGGAGGTCTTTACCTCCATTGGCAGAACTAGCTAGACCTGAGGAAAAGCTGGCTGGTCTGCGTATTGATGGAAAATGCAATACAAGAAGCAGAATGTCATTCTACACCGGTATTGGCATCCACCAATTAATGGCTGATGGCACTTTGGGGCCAGAAAAGGTGTTACATGGCTTTCCAGACGGTGCTAAGATTAATTTTGTCACCTGGTCTCATGATGGTAGACATTTATCCTTCAGTATCAGAGTTGATGAAGAAGATAGCAGCAGTAGTATGCTTAGAGTATGGGTTGCTGATGTAGAAACAGGAGAGGCTAGACCACTGTTTCAGTCCGAAGATGTCTACCTAAATGCTGTTTTTGATAATTTTGTTTGGATAAATAACTCTTCTTTATTGGTTTGTACAATTCCATCGTCTCGAGGAGCTCCACCAAAGAAACCTCTGGTTCCCTCTGGTCCAAAAATCCAAACTAACGAGAAAAAGAATGTTGTTCAAGTTCGAACTTTCCAGGATTTGCTAAAAGACGAGTATGATGAAAACTTATTTGACTACTATGCCACTTCACAACTTGTGTTGGTATCCTTGGATGGGACAATGAAGAATATTGGCCCACCAGCTGTTTATACATCAATTGACCCATCTCCAGATGAGAAGTATATGTTAATTAGTTCTATTCATAGACCATATTCTTTTATTGTTCCATGTGGTAGATTCCCTAAGAAGGTAGAAATATGGACAACTGATGGTGAGCTTGTGAGGGTACTCTGCGATTTACCCCTCGCTGAGGATATTCCTATAGCATTTAATAGCGTTCGACGGGGAATGCGGTCAATCAATTGGAGAGCTGACAAACCTTCCACTCTCTATTGGTAATTATCGGATATTTTACCATCCTCATGTCTTATGGTCTGGAGTCTTACTCATTGTTGTGGATGGACAAGTTATTTGTTAAGACATATTGTTTTACTTATTGACACTTTTGATTTTTTTAGGGCAGAGACCCAAGATGGGGGTGATGCAAAAGTGGAAGTTTGTCCACGGGATATAATTTACACACAACCGGCTGAGCCACTTGAAGGTGAACAGCCAGAAATCTTACACAAACTTGATCTCCGCTATGGGTATGGATGCGTATCTCTTACTTTTTTCCTTGCCAAATGTTTTGGGATAGACACTAAAATGTTGGATGTGGCTGGAAGAAAATTGAACTCTCTTTAAGCTCATCTTTTTTTTATGAAGATTTAAGACTAAACTTTTCGAATATTGAAACATTTACGTTAATAGGCCAGCTTAATAGTATTGTTAGATGATTGGAGTGTGTATATCTTGAATTGTCATATTTCTTGTACTATAGTCGTATCCTTCTTTTTAGCAGCCTCCTGGTTTAACAGAATGTAGTATAAAACTCCGAGGAACTGTTTCATGGAGTACCTGTTATTAAGCATTATCTTTTCTTAGATTCCACATACTTTCCAATAGCAGCTCATAAAATTTAATCTAGAATCTGCTGTTATGTTTTTGGACCTCCACAGGGGAATTTCTTGGTGTGATGATTCTATGGCTCTAGTTTATGAATCCTGGTACAAGACGAGGCGGATAAGGACGTGGCTGATAACACCCGGCTCTAAAGATGTGAGTCCACGAATACTGTTTGATAGGTCATCAGAAGATGTTTATTCTGATCCTGGTTCACCTATGATGAGAAGAACTCCTTTTGGAACTTATGTGATTGCAAAGATAAAGAAAGAAAACAATGAAGGGACACATATTTTACTGAATGGAAGTGGTGCTACACCAGAAGGGAATGTCCCTTTCCTTGATTTGTTTGACTTGTGAGTATCCATGCTGTGTCCTGATTTATATTTCCTCTCAGTGACAACATTCTAAGCCACATTCTTTCAGAAATACAGGCGATAAAGAACGAATTTGGCAAAGTGACAAGGAAAAATATTATGAGACTGTTGTTGCACTTATGTCGGACTACAACGAAGGGGATCTGTTCCTTGATCAATTAAAAGTATTGACGTCAAAAGAGTCAAAAACTGAAAATACCCAGTATTACATTCAGCGCTGGCCAGATAAGAAAGCTTATCCGATTACAAATTTTCCTCATCCATACCCGCAATTGGAATTGTTGCAGAAAGAGATGATCAGGTACCAAAGAAAGGATGGGGTTCAGCTCACTGCAACATTATATTTGCCACCTGGATACGATCCATCAAAAGACGGTCCTCTTCCATGTTTGGTCTGGTCTTACCCTGGAGAGTTCAAGAGCAAAGAAGCTGCAGGTCAAGTTCGTGGTTCTCCCAATGAATTTGCGGGCATCGGTCCGACATCACCTCTTCTTTGGCTTGCTAGGAGGCATGGAATTCTTCTTTCTACATGTTTCCTTCTACTCGCGTTTTTATGCTTTTGTGTGTCCACTATCATACAGCTTCATCGAATTGCACCTTTACCATGGCTAATTTTTGTTTTAGGTTTGCCATTTTATCTGGACCTACAATTCCTATAATTGGCGAGGGTGATGTGGAGGCAAATGACAGGTAATTTGGTAAACTTGTTGTGCATATTATTTCTTTGGCAATTTCAAATAGATTGGTTCTTGTCGTTTCTTATTTACATGTTCCTTATACTAAAGCACAATCAACACACATGCTCATGTAAACCAAAATTTTCCTTTCCTTGGTTAAATTAAGATTCTATGTGATGCAACCCATTTCCTATGTGTATATCTTGTCCACACGGAAAAAAGCTATAACTAAAAAACGGGATATTGTGAACAGAAGAGCAAATTGTTATAATTTTCCCACGACAATCATTCTCATAGAATGATTCCATTCTTGACTCGTCTCTACATTGAAACTCAGAAGATTGCTTTTTTATCCCCTTTAAAGCTGTTACAAAGTTTTGTTAGTGAAACAGAAACTATACACACATAAATACACCTTGGCTTCTAATTTTGAATTGAATTCATTGGTTAGTTATGTAGAGCAACTGGTTGCGAGTGCAGAGGCTGCTGTTGAGGAAGTTATCCGACGTGGAGTAAGCTCTTTTGATGTTTCACTTATGACTATGGTAGTATGTTAATGTCCGAAGTAATGATGAAAGTTGTTGATGTTAAGGTTGCTCATCCTGCCAAAATTGCTGTTGGGGGACATTCTTATGGTGCATTCATGACTGCAAATCTTTTGGCACATGCCCCTCATCTTTTCAGTTGTGGAATTGCACGCTCCGGTGCTTACAACAGAACACTGACACCTTTTGGTTTCCAGGTAGCACACTATTGATTGATATGGTGTATACTACTGTATAAAAAGTAATGACTTGGTGATTGCTGATCCCAACGTTTGAGCATTGGTTTCTTTATTTTCCTCCCATAATCCGCTGCTCTTTATTTAATTGCTTATTGATTATATTCTTTCACTTTTGTTCTACAGAACGAGGACAGGACACTTTGGGAGGCCACTAGTACCTATGTTCAGATGAGCCCTTTTATGTCAGCAGACAAGATTAAGAAACCAATATTGCTTATCCATGGAGAAGAAGATAATAACTCAGGAACATTAACCATGCAGGTGCTGGATATTTCCTTCTTTTTTTTTTTCTTTTTCTTGTTTTTTCGCTTACATGTTATGGACATTCAAACCTTAGGTATAACAACTGTTTCTTCTTGCTAACTGGTTAAGGTTGGTTATTGCAATTGAATTATGTCATGCAGTCGGATCGTTTCTTTAATGCACTAAAAGGTCATGGTGCACTTTGCCGCCTAGTTATTCTTCCATATGAGAGCCATGGATATGCTGGGAGAGAGAGCATCATGCATGTTCTATGGGAAACAGATCGATGGCTACAGAAATATTGTGTGCCAAACAACGTGGATTCCAAAACACAGCTTGAAGATGCAGTAACAGACTCTGAAAGTAAAATCGTTGCTGCAAGTGGAGGTGGTGACACAGAGGTAGCTGACTTTGAGGAAGAAGGATTCCATTATATGCCAAGGTCATTGTTATGGTAATGTCTTGATCCAGTATGTTTGTTGCTATTTTCTTTTGTGCATGCTGTCGGTGACTCGGTTGATTAGCTGTGCTTGTGCTTCTCCTGGAAACTGATCAGCAATTTTCTATGTAGATTGAATTGTTGATGTTCCACTGTTGAAGATTGAAACAAGAAGCAGAATACAAACAAAGACGGCCTTTTGCAGGAAGATGAAGTCGTGCACATATCGGTAATCGTGTCACAGACAGCCGTTACTAAGTTTTCATTACCATTCTTCCACATAAATGTGCATTATTGTCTGTCTGCTTTAGGAAGAGTTTTTGCAAAAATGATTTTCT
>CAOJBI011078865.1:0-11102 GCA_948277035.1 Euphorbia corollata | reverse complement strand
TTGGCCGACTTCTGGCAACACTTTTTCAAAAGTGTTGCCTTTGATCCGAAAATAGCTTTTTCCAGATTAGCACACGACCTTGGGCACGTCGTGTAAAAACCTTCAAAACTGCCACCTTTCTGTTTCTGTTAAGACACGGCGTGCTACGATCTTTGGCAACACTTTTCTGCCAAAAGTGTTGCCTTATCCCGTTTTTACTCTTTTTCAGCTTTGTTTCGCTCCATTTCACTCCCGCCTTGACCCGATCACTTCTCAACTTAATCCTAATCAAAATAACTCAAACAAAACACATCAAGGCACCATAATAAAAATGAAACAAAAACATAAAACACACGAAAAACTATAAAAAAACTACGAAACACACAAAAAGCAAAATTAACTTAAAACAAACTTAAAAACATGCAACTAAACTAAAAACAACTAAAATCATATCATGAATTGAGCCATAATCATACGAAGAATAGGGTCAAAATGACCCTTATCAGCAAGCTCTTACAGCTGTCTTTCATAGTTGTGGCAGCAGCTTCTTTCAACTATTTTAAAAGTTATTTAAGGCTATAGATCTAGGGTATCTTGCACTAAAATCACCAAGCTCATCCCACTATCTTATTGCTTGGATCCACTATAAAACATTCATTCCGAGATTTCTCCTCAAGGAATTAGGTTTTATGCATTAAGTTCAAGCAAGTATCTTAATAAAATTAAGAACCCCTAGCACAATTTCTAGTCTCCTTTCGGTCATTGTAGAAAGTGTGTGCAATGTGTTAGATCCGTATTCACACTTCATCTTTCAATCGTTCGGGATCCTACTTTGTATAAGGTGGCCAATATTATAAGGAATTAAGCTCAAACACATCACAATCATCAATTGATTAACATTTAAAATAGAAAAAGAGGAGCTGCATTACCACAACTGCTATAAGCTTGCTGCACGAGCTTGCAGTATTAACTCAGCCACTAATTTCCATAGAGTAAATGCACAATAATATGAAGAAAACAAATTTTTGCATTAAAGTAGAGAGAAAAACGTCCAAACAAAAGAAAGCTTTTTGTCCCAAAGTAGTCAACCCAAAAATACCATGTATCACCCTTTTTGTAGGGGCAATTGGCAAGTTCTAGAGAAAGGAATAAACTATTACAAGTAAATCATGTCTACAAGTCACTAACTACTCCCACTAAAGCTAAAATGGTCCAGAAAATTTCAGCAATAAAATATAGCCTAAACAACCCCCTTTTCTCCCCCATGGGCCACGCCTATCAAGCCCAATTCCAAGTCCAACTGCAGCAGCCTTGTGCCTGAAAAATAAATGAAAAATCTCCAATTAATCCATGCTTTTCAACTCCAAATTAATCGTTTGACCAAAAAGTCAAAATTTTCCAAATTTCAACCCTAAAGTCTTCGTGACTGTAAAAATCACTATTCTCACTGTAAAAGTCAACCATTTGACCTAAAAGTCAAACTTTTCCAGATTCGACCTTAGAGTCTCCGTGATTGTAAAAATTATTATTCCAACTGTAAAAGTCAACCGTTTGACCAATAAGTCAAACTCATTCAAAACCGTCCCCAAGTCATACTGACTAAAAAGTCATCCTTGGACCAATGAATCAACTCAAACCGACCTAAGAGTCGAGTCGCACTAAGACCGATCCCGAGTTGTACTGATTAATAAAGTTATCCTTGGACTAATGAGTCAACTCAAACCGACCCCGAGTCGTACTAACTAATAAAGTCATCCTTGGACTAATGAGTCAACTCAAACCGACCTAACATTTGAGTCGCACCAAAACCGACATTGAGTCGTACTAACTAATAAAGTCATCTTTGGACCAATGAGTCATTCGACTAGTAATTCATGTTACTAGGACAATTATTTTGGTATCAAGATGACCTACGGGTCTCTTGAATACTTTTAACTGGTAAAGTCACTTTGAGACTTAGACATTCATAGGATGAAACTCTTTTCAGGCTAATACTTCATAAGTATTTAGACCTCTCTTTTCTTCAAATATTTTATGGATATTCGAAAATATTATTCATACTTAATTTTGAGTCTGTCATATACATATACATACATATATACATACATACACTCATACAAGCACTTCAAAACTAGGAATCAAGGGGCAAAAGCTGTAAAGGCACTTGCTAACACTTGATCAATTATGCTTTTAGGTTGGAAGCACACTAAGACTTGTTTAGAATGCACAACAAGTCCTCAAAAGGTAAAAAATCCTCAAGTTCTATAATCCCTTAAGAACTTCTTTTCAAAATCATGGTTAAAACAAAAAATGGCAGACCAACACAACTTCATTGAGAGCTTCTAGAATTTCATAAAACTCTGGAATTTCAGAATTAGGTCGTGAGCGTGATACCAAGTTGCAAGCACCAAGTCGATTTATGAATCTAGTTTAGAGGCATCTTGTTGTAGCAGTCTAAAGGGAATCCCCTATACTTATTCTACACCTTCCATCTCAATTTGTACTTCTTCTCTTTATGGCAGAAAAGCAGGCAACCCTTGTTCTCATCCGTCCAGGCAAGCGTAACCAACATCTCTATACAACTCTCCACATTGTTCCCCAAACACATGTTGGAGTAAATAGCAAAGTTCAAAACACGAAAGTACATCACCCTATCATAAACCTCCAAACTTATGAAACTATTCCTATCCAGGACATAGGAACTCTTGTAATCAGCATCTTCAATTATCTCATAGTGTTCTCCTTCCTCACGAGAATGAATTGGGAATGGTGACTCAAACCGTTATTGTAGATTGGTTGGAGGAACAAGATTAGATTTTCTAAGAACCATATTGATGAAAAGAAAATTGAATGAATGGAAGTAGGACAGATTGAAAATGGTTTTCAAAGTTGAAAAGAAAGAGAATTCAGATTTTTAGAAGATTGAGAATAAGAATCGTACTTAGAATTTATAGAAGTCAGAAATTTAACCGTTAAATAACTGCCAACTATTGCAGTTCCTTTGAAAATATCACAATTGTGACAAAATGTCGCAATCGTGACTTTAGGAAAGAAAGAAACAGAAAGTCTAGAATAGAAATTTATGAGCGCGATATTTATCCACATCCTACTTAGGATAGGCAATCATTCAATTAAGAAAAATGAAATAAACCTAACAAAACATATCATAGTTTCCTTACAATCCTCAAAACAAAATTGTCTTCCCTTGTAACGATGCCAAAAACTTGCTAGCCACTTTTATAGTGATATTGAAACAAGTTCAATATAAAGAACATCAATGGGCCAAAAACTTGTTGGGGGTGTTGTCAATTTTGAAAAAGGTTCACAAGATTACACGGTTGAATGGAAAAATCAAATAAAAGAATTTGAAAAGATAATGATATTAATAATAGCAATGTGGATAGAAAAGACTCTCAACAATGAATGCAAAATCAAATAAGAGACAATACAAAACATATATATATTTTCCTGAGAATAAATATAGCAAAGAGATCATACAAAGTGGTCAGAGATATTTCATGCACTAGTTATTTTTATCATATTAGATTCTAGACATCCTAATATCAAATAATTCACCACAGAGCAACATATTAAATGACTTTTCTAAATCTAGTGTAAATGAATTGTGACACTTATAAGAACCTGGACAACATCTGTACTATGCTTATTACGGGTCGCTCTCACATAGCCACATTTAGCAAGTTACCAGTCCAAAATGTTGGCTTACTAAAGATATTATAATCATATATCGAGTGATTATACACAATCTTATTAACCCTGAATCTACTCCTAAAGTCAACTTGAAAGCATATAACTTAATTAGTATAAATGATTCAACACGAAATACACGGTATAACATATAGACATGCCATAAACTTTGAAATAGAAAGTATAAGCAAAAAACAAAGTAAAGTTGAAAGGTATACAAGTGAAAGCTAAAGTTGATCAAACCGTATCCACTCTTTTAATGGGAGTCGTCAATTCCAGCAATTCTTGTGTCTACTTTGAATTCGGTCTTGACTCGTACAGAACATCTGTTAGGATGCTATTCTTTGTGAATATCGAATACGAGAATGTTGAAGAATATAAACTTTTATTGATAAGTGCTTTGCTAGTACATTTGAACAATAATTGCTCAAATATGAAGAGAAACTAGTGATCGAAATAGGAATCAAATCACACTTATACATTTTTCCTTTCTATACTTAGAACTTGGCGAAAATACATACATTTTGCACTCTCTAATATGATAAGATCTATTGTCTGAGAATCTACTTCATCATCATTTGCAACATCTATACTCTCTCTCAAAATTGGCAGGGAAACTCTTATTTATAGAGTTTCAAGGTGGCAGTTATTTAAGACGAATATACGTGACTTTTGGTGAAAGGTTGTGTTATCCACTTATGATTGGCTGATGAAATTTCATCCTTTTCTATGTAAAGGCACCTTTTCATTTGTCTTTAGTCTCCAATAGGTGTTATTTCGTTTGGTAGTTGATGGCGGTTAGTGGTGCTTGATTGTCTTTATCCTATGGTTAATAGTTGAGAAAAGTTGTTTGAAACAGACATGATTCATGATCTTGACTAGTATATCAAGCTCGTGAATGTTGAATGTTACAAACTGTATTGAAGAAAGGCAGGTTACGAGTGTGATTCTTAAGGTCACGAATGGCATTCACGATCGTGATATATATGGTCGTGAATTGAACATTTCTTCATGAATCTTCTTTGCAACTTTCCCGGTCTTTGACATCTTCGATCCTAAGCCGAACCCTTGCATTTTCATGCATCGTTTGCACCTTTTTAACTCCTTTTTGCATAAAATTCCACTTTCGATCATTTTACTACCAAGATTCACATATTTTGTGCACTTGCATCAAAAACAACTGCACACCTCATGAAATCTTTTATATGATGTATAAAATGACACTTAACCAAGTCATTTTATATGTAAAAATACTATGACAATAAATAAATTATACACTTATCAAGGGGATTAACAAAGTTTACTTGCATCTTCAAAAGGTTTTTGGCAAACCTGTGGGAAAGTAGCTATGGTTTATATGTACGTGGGTTTCGGTCTCAAGGATGGGTACAAAGTATACCTTGCACCTTTGTGTATTGACGTCTAGTAGCCTTAAAATGAACCAGACTGAATTTTTCCACATATAATATACTTAGGTTCTTTAATCCTACCTAAATCAAAGTTCTTTGTACATTACACAAGTGGTGTAATCAGATATGTATCTCGAGCCCTAAAACAAACTTTAGAGATACTTTATCAAAAGATACCTAAATTGGTTATCGAGTGAGAATGCACATGCAAATGCAATCCTAGAATTTGTGTAATAGCAATTTCATCACATATGTCATAACTTTCAATTTTCAAATAAAAGTTCATTATTATATCAAAAATGTTAATTTTTTTTATGAAAACATGGTTTTTTAATAAAAATAAAACTTCATTCCCAACAGTGTCACCATCATGAGCGGGCAATCCTTTTGATGGTTTTGAAAAACCATAGGGTTAAAAAATGTGTGAGACACGAATTTACCCTTTTTGTGATTATGAAAATATTTACGTTTTGAAATTATCACATAAACTTATTTAGGAAATATCTCCTTTATTTCTTAAGTTCAAATAAAATTATATTAAGAAAAATCATTTTTAATTTGATTTTCTTATAAAATCGAGAATGAAAGTAAAACAAAATTAATACTTTATTTCATTGGAAAAGAGTCATCACCCAGTTCAACTCTATTATGCATTAGTCAATAAATAACAAACGGAATAAATAAGTACAAAGGAGAAAGACTTACTTGTTGAAGACTTCCTTGCTCCTTTTTTTGCTACGCTCATCCACACGAGCAACACTAACAAAAACTCGGAAGGAAAAACTTCTACTAGTCAAGTAGGTGCTAGCCAACTCAACAAACGAACCAAGATTTTAACTATTGGTTTTCCTCGAAAATATTGTAGAAACCCTTAAAAAAACACACTTGAAAGGGGGGTGAAGGGTGCCTTTTATAGGCAAAAGAGAGATGATAAGCTCTCCTTTTGGGCAATGTAGGATGGGAAAAGCCCATCCCACCCGCACCCATGCAACTGGGTTTCGATGGGCTGTGAGATTCCTCACTGCTGGGCTACGAGGTTCCTCGCAGGCCCACTGCGAGGTACCTCACAGCTAGGCCTTGCGAGATTCCTTGCAAGCCCGCATGCGTGGTTTCTCGCCTTGGGTTGCTACCCAACGTGAGAAATCTCACAAGCATCTTGCAAGATCTCTCGTAGGCGGGCCTTGCAAGACTTCTCACTAGCCAGCTTGTTAGGTTTCTTGCAAGAAATCTCACGGGCCTCATGTGAGATTTCTCGTAATAGGCTTCCGAGATTTCTCGCAAGCTTGACTTGCGAGATTTCTCAGCCCCTTTCCCTTCAAATATAGTCCAACAATTTTCTCGACCCGGATCCAATTCATTTGTAAAATTTCACTTTCAATCCTTTTAAACATTTTGGCCTATACCTAGTATAGAAGTTCTTTACACAATTCATGCCTCCTCATAGTGTGTAACTCGTAGGACCCCGGACACTAATTAATTTCCAATTATGAAATATTAATTGGTACACACAATATTTGTCAAATAAATAATTGTTCTAATCTTTAAACGATCATTGGAGGCCTCTAGTAAGGATTCATGATCCCTCAATGTCCGTGATATTGTATCTTCTACAATCAAGTCCATGTACTACAGTAGACTACTGTGTGATATAGTCCTTTCATCAAACAATACCATCTAGTTTTAGGGCACGGATAAGTGTCAACCCTACGGACCGGTAAAACGAATCCACCCAGTGCATTTTTCTTGTTACCAAAGTACATTGGTCTATTTTAAAGTATTTACTAGAATCCGTTTCTAATAATACTTACTCTGATTAGAGATTTACGAGCAACTGTCACTTCCACAAGTGGCCAAGTATTTCTCCCTTAATATCCAGGAGTGATGGATCCTATCTTGACAACTCAGCTCATCAATGAATAAACATTATTATACCCGTAATTACCCTGTTAACATCCACTGAAGTGATTTGCATAAGAGTAACCCAAAGCATAATTACGACTACAAAAGATGTCTAGCCTCTCAAGTCAAAGGATACTCACAACTGTAATGAGATTATCTTTGACACTGGATATTAATCCGTAGGATATCTCATAGTGGGTCTCCAATATACTACCTTAGTATAATCATGTGCTCACTTTAAGATCCCATCTTTAGCCTGTTGAGAACAATTACTAAAAATACACCCACATTCTGATCTATCCTTTTCATCAATGTTCATTCTTGATGAAACTATGATTAAGGATATTTAGACATAATTATAATTACACATAGTGATAATCTCAACAATCATAGTCCCACTATTATTTATCACATATGCTATAATTTATGTGACGGACCTTTGTCATTCATAAAATAAAATTGTCACAAATTTGAATAACAAAGTAAATACCTTTTATTAATTAAAAATTGAGTTTGATATAGTATTACATGATACATAATGAACTACCCTGATTGCTCTCATGGCATACATTGTTACTAACAAACTCCCACTTGCACTAGAGCCAATTACCCATCATTTTGAGGCCATATGCAAACATATACTTCTCATGTTTTTCTTATAACAAAGGCTTTGTCAAGTGATCCGCCATATTTTTATCGGTATTAACTCGTTCTATGGAAACATCCTTATCCTTTATGAATTCTCTAATCACATGGTATTTTTTGAGCATGTTTTTGTTCCTTTGGTGAGATCGTGGTTCCTTTGCTTGTACAATGGCTCCATTGTTATCACAATATAGGCATATTGGGTCAACAATACTTGGACCCACACCAAGATCTTGAACAAACTTCCTCATTCACACAGCTTCCTTAGTCGCTAGACAGGCCGCAATTTACTCAGATTCGGTGGTTGAAAAAGTAGTAGTCTCTTGTTTGGAACTCTTCCAGCTTACTGCTCATTCATTCAGTGTGAACATGTATCTAGACTGAGACTTGAACTCATCCTTGTTTGATTGGAAGCTCGCATCAGTGAATCCCTCAATCTTGAGTTCATCGTCTCCATATACCAAGAACATATCCTTAATCCTTCTTAAGTACTTAAGGATTACCTTGACGACCGCCCAATGTTTCTCACCCGGATCATAGTAATATCTGCTGATGATGCTCAAAGCAAACGAAACATCTGGCCTAGTATATAACATAACATACATGATGGATCCCGTGGCAGATGCTTATGATATATCCTTCATGTGCAGTCTCTCCTCTTATGTCTTAGGACACTAAAATTTAGAAATATGCATTCCATGAGACATTAAAAGAAATATTTCGCTCTGTTTACAGCTGATTCTTCCGTCATTGATTTCTGGGAATCAATTTGCTTTTGTTAAGGGGAGAAGCATCCATGAATATTCTTTTATTGCTTCTAAAATTATTCACTCCATGAAATCGCATTGTCAATCATGCTTGATACTAAAGCCTGAATTTCACAAAGCCTTTGACAGCATTTCTTAGAAATTCATTGACTCAGTATTATCCAGAATGGGGTTTGATGACAAATGGATCTCTTGGCTAGCTAGTTGTCACATTAATTCTCCACTTTGATTCTAATGAATGGCTCTCCTTCTCAACCTGTGCGTCTTCATAGAGGTGTTAAACAGGGGGATTCCCTATCACCCTTCATCTTTATCCTGGCAGTGAAGGGTTTAAAATAGTTAATTGATGCATGTATTTGAGAGGGGATTTTGCCAGGTTTTCATCTAGAAGCTAACTTACCTGATATCTCCTTATTACAATTCGCAGACGATACTTTATGCTTCCTTCAGCAGATGTAAGTTTAATCTCTGTTTTTAAGAGTATTCTGAAGTGCTTTGAGTTAATCTCTTGTTTCAGTGTTAATTTTCGTAAAAGTTCATTGCTGGGGGTTAACGTTTAGGAAGAAGTGTTACAATCGTGTGCTTTTCAATTGGGTTGTTGCATTGAAACATGGCCGATTAAATATTTGGGTGTACCTTTGAGTTTGAATCGATTTTATTCAGCTAGTTGTGATCCTCTTATTCTCAAATTTCAATCCAAATTAGCGAATTGGAAAGGAAGTTGCTTGTCTTATGCGGGATGTGTTGTGCTTATCAAATCACTTCTTTCTTCACTTCCCACTTATTTGCTTTCTCTTTTTAAGTTGCCTGAATCGGTTAATTCAAGATTAATCAGCTTGATGCGAAATTTTCTTTGGCGGGGTGATTAGAAAGCAAATGGTTTATACAAGGTCAGTTGGGATTCTATTATTATCGAAACATAAGGGATTTTAAGATGATTAATTGCAGTCTCTTATTAAAATGGCTTTGGAATTTGAGAATTAATGATCGTAATTCCTTGTGGTTTTTATATTGTGATCATTAGAGGGGTTTCTATTCTTGGCATGATGTATTATCTGCGAATCAATCTTCCCTTTCACCTATCTGGTCTAATGTTATTTCGGTTTGTACATGAAATACAAATTATTGGAATTTCTTTCCATCTAATTGTCGTGTGCGCATTGGGAATGGTCTTTTGGCTACCTTTTGGGAGGATAATTGGACTGCAGATCAGCCCTTGAAGTTTTTATTTCCGGATCTTTTTGCTATTTGCAATATAAAGAAGGCAAATGTCTCTTTAAGCTGTGTTTTTATTTTGGAAGTGTCGGTTGCGCATTTCTTTACAGCAACGCTGCCTTGAGCTTAGGAACTGGATTTGGTTATCTTGTCCTATGATTTTTGCTCCAATTAATGTCTCGACTCAGGATGCTTTGCTATGAGTTGCTGCATATTTTGTCGATCACTTTCTCTCCTTCTCGGATTTAGCAGATAATTTCCTTTGGATTATCGGGAAAGATCAAGCATACTCAGCGAATTCTTTCTATCACAGCTTTTTTCAATCAAACCATTGGCCACCTCCGCTAGTCAACATCAACTTGCTGTGGTCCACCTGCTTGCAGCCGAAGATCATATTTTTTTGGTTGGTTATTTCTCCATCATCGTTTACCAAACAAGATCGTTCCTTTCTAGTCGAGGTTGCAATATCCCTAATGGTGTTCTATGTCCCTTTTGTTCAGCACTTGAGACTCTTGAGCACGCTATTTTTCATTGCCATGGCAGTTTCATTGTTTGGTCTCAGGCCCTACGTTGGTTGGGACTTTCCTCTGCTTTTCCAAGTGATGCTTCAATGGCCTAGGCTCTTTGGCAATCTTTCTTTCGAGCGGGTCTTCATCATGAATTTGGCTCCTCTCTTTGGTTTACCATTGTGTGGTCACTGTGGAAGCGTCGGAACAAATTCGTTAATTTTCGAGGGTGTGTTGTCTTCGGAGGACTTATTTTTTCTAGCATTAATTTATGTTGGTTTTTATATAATTGTAAGAAGAAGCAAATTAGTTCCTTGGTTTCGGATTTGTTTACCAATCGAAGCTTGCTACTTGATCATGTCTTTGTAAACTATTGACCTCTTTGAAGATCCTATTTAATTTTTAATTTTATTTGGGTTTGGGGGACATCTCTTCCCATGAACCATTATTCCTTCAAAAAAAATACACACACACACACACACACACACACACACACATCACGTTAATCTATTTATACCGGCCTAATGCATAGTTTACCCCCTAAAAATCAAGTGCCCTCTAAACTTTGAAAAGCACCCGGTTACCCCCTAAACTTGTAAAAAATCATAAGATTGCCCACTAGATGCCACGTGTTACATTCTGGTTAGTTTGACTTTTCAAAATTTTCATTTTTTTCTTTCCACAAGAAGTTAACATGTGACAATCAGGGGACAAATTGGTATTTTTTTACAAGTTAAGGGGATTAACCGGTGCATTTTTGCAAGTTCAAGGGATAACCAGGTGCTTTTCAAAATTCAGGGGAACACTTATTTTAATTATGAGGACAAGTTGTGGGGGGAAACTATGTATTCGGCCATTTATAGCCGTGATATCTAACATCTTGCGGTCTTCATCCCGGAATTGGTATATATATAGATCTAAATTATTTTAAATTGAAAAAACCTTGTTAATACGGTCCATGAGTTATTTGAGTA
>CAOJBI011076355.1:0-11706 GCA_948277035.1 Euphorbia corollata | reverse complement strand
CCGATGTGGAGGGACTAACTTCTTTACCCACACCCGTCCATGGTGTGGGAACCCTTGCACATACTCCATCTCACCCAGGCGGCGATGAGATGGAACCCCTTGCCCATTTAACACCACACCCGGGTACCGATGTGGCGCGTGTCTAGGTGAGCACGTCCCAACGATATACTTTGATTGTCTAAGATCCATACGAAAAGATGACGGGGGTTTTATGCGCTGGCTGTCTACCTACCACGCAACCCTCCTCCTTTATCCGGGCTTGGGACCGGCAATGTGCAAAAGCACGCAGGCGGAGTTTGTGTTTGGCTACATTATTGTAAAATATTTTCTGATGTTTGTTTACATATCAGGAAAATATTTTCCAATCACATATTTAAATATGCAATATCATATTTTAACACACACAAATATATATATATAGTGATAATGGTGGTGGTGGGATGGAGAAAATTGAGGTGGTTGGAGAAAGTGGTGGCAGTTGCGGTGACGGTAGCAAGGTGGAGGAGGTGATGATGGTGGAGTAGAGGAAGTGATGGTAATAATGGTGGTGGTGGTGGTGGTGGTGGTGGCGGTGGCGACGGTAGGGTGGAGGAGGTGGTGATGATAACAACAACGGGGTGGAGGATGTGGTGGTGGTGGTGGTGGTGAGAGCGGGGTGGAGGAGGTATTGGTGGTGGCATGGAAGAAGTGGTGGTGACGGGATAGAGGTAGCGGTGGTGGTGGTGGTGGCAAGGTGGATGAGATGGGGGCGGAGGTGGTGGTGGTGGTGGTGGTGGTGGTGGTGTAAAGGAGGTAGTGATAGCAAGGGTGGAGTGGAGGAAGTGATGGTGATAGGATGGAGGTAGCGGTGTGGTGGTGACGGAGTGGAAGTGTTGGTAGTGATGAGACCTAGGAATTGGTGGTGATAGTAATAGTGGAGGATGTTAAATGATAAAATAAAGGAAAATGTTTTCCAACTTTTTTATGGGAAAACATTTTCCTTTATTTGAACTATATTTTCATGTTGACTTGCACAATGTTTTTCTTTTCAGAGCAAACAAACGCCGGAAAATCCGGAAAATATTTTCCAGCACAATATTTTCCTGTAAACAAACGGGGCCTGAGTTGGAAAATAACTAAGTTCCAGGGCTTAATTACAAAATATTAGGGTAAATTATTTAACTTATTTCCATCATGGTCAAAAGTGCTCTTTTACATTTTTGACACCTATAGATATGTGATTTATAGATGAAAATATAGATTGTTTTATGTTCCTGTGTGACTCAGTTTACGACTTAGAATTCTATCCATCAATGTCTACCATTTGGATTTATATATTTATTTAATTTTTCTATTAAATCAAACATTTTCATATATGTACGTATAATATTAATAGTCATGAGGATATTTTAATCAACATTGAGTGATAATAGGATAACGGATAATGATCAAATTTTTTATTACTCCTTTTGACAAAAATAATAAGTTGAATTACAATACGGTTTAAATTCATTTTGCTCGCTATAATAGAATGAAGCTCTTCACAAGAGCTGCATTTCAGATGAATGGTTTGTCAATGTTGTTTCATTAATTAGAGAATTTTTTTCATTTTCTTTTCTGGTAGAATTAATTAAAGAATTTAATAAAAGAAACAATGATTTTGTTACAAAAAAAATGAGTGTATATTTGAGTCAACTTAAACATGAACAAGAGCTAGATAACAGCTCCAGGTTTATCTACCTCATTTACTTTTTCTTGGTTGAACCGACTTTTGGACTTGTTAGGATTGACTTTTCTCGGTGTTTTTTCCATCTTACTTGGCGAACAATGAAATCTTCGCGCAAGAGGCTGTGGTGAGCGTGTTTTTCGATCAAATCCTCTTAGACAAATGAAACCTGCAAAAATACATACTTTCATCAATGAAGTGTCGTTCTTCATCCAATTTTTTTACGCTATACAGTTGTGCATCGGTAGAAAACTATGACTGTTATCGATATTCATGTTCGACATATAAAGCCCGTACTTTGAACTCAAAATCGAACTATTACAGCAATCTTTATTAATGTTTGTGATATAAAGTTCATACCTGTCCAGAAATTTTTTTGAATGTCGAGCAACGAACAATTACCTGCCAAAAAAAATAAGCTTTCTTTGTCATTTAAATGATCATTCAAATGTTTTTGCCTATTTTAAGGAATAGAAGTTTACTTGTAAAGATTGCTGCTGGAGATGTCCCGAAAAATACCATTCGCCTCTTCAAATACCATACTGATTTTCTTGGAATAATTAACGGTTCGTGGCTAGTTTCATTGTCAGCAAACACCTGTAAATATTGGCCAAGTAAAAAATACCTTTTCCCACATATTGTCAAATTTGTAATAGATTGACGGAAATAAATACAAGTTTAATGCAGGTCCTTTACTAGTTTGAGTACTCTTTTACCTCATTCACTTGAAAGTACGTGCCGTTAAGTGGAAATCTTCCCCTCATCGCTGTTCTACAAGGTATCTGCTCAAGTCGTATTTAGCCGTCAATTTATTTACAAGATCTGAAATTAACTAAATCAATAATTACATCAATCAAGAGCATGTTTCACTAACCAAAATCGTTCCTCGAACTATACCATCATTCCCTTCGCAAATACTTCGACAAGTAAAACATGTCTTGTCATCGCAAAGTTCTGATCCTTGAGAATTGCATTTTTTCTTCGGCTGTTCCACAGAATTTGAAGTTTCACCTAAAGAAAAATAATGAAATTTAAAAAGTTTTTTCCTTGCATTAAATCCATCAATTCTATGTTTTCTGAGCTATACCTGCTGTCCATATTGCAAGAAGATAAGGCACAGTATCTTCAGGATCTCTTATTTCCAGCTGTATGATTAGACATCTATCTTAATTCAATGCTTTGATATGAGATGAACGATTTGCATTTTAGTGTAAGAACGAACCAACTTACCCCTATTAGAAGTTCATGGTCATCAGGAATTTCATAGCTGCAAAATAAGTCGGATTAATTCTTCACAAATTTCACCCAAAAATATAATTGCAATACAAAATTTTGATGATTTATTTAGTTAACATATGCAAATAGGAAGGTTTACTTACACAAGATGTTCGGTCCGCAAGTGAAGGGTTCGCTTCAGTTTATTTACCGAAAAAGAATTAACATCCACCAATGAAGGAACCAAAGCTTTGGATGTTTTACCATCACCATCTTGAAGTTTGCTGCGGTACTTTTCCCAATAGAAAAGTACATTTTCCATGAAAACTTCATTGTTGAGCCGAACAGTAGGAATTTCTTCTTCTTGTTCATCGTCTTTCAATGAAGCATTGCTACCATTGCAGTTATCTTCAACC
This sequence comes from Euphorbia corollata, assembly GCA_948277035.1. NCBI lineage: Eukaryota > Viridiplantae > Streptophyta > Magnoliopsida > Malpighiales > Euphorbiaceae > Euphorbia > Euphorbia corollata. The sequence continues at coordinate 8,370 of CAOJBI011076355.1, read as the reverse complement.
TCGCCAGATTCTTGAATATTTTGCACAAGTTCTGGTGATTTTGGTTCTTCAATTGAAGGTACACAACGAGAGGTTTCTAATTCAATGTCTGATGTCAATCTGAAGTCTTCAAATTCTTGCATATGGATAGGTGAGATTGGTTCTTCGACTGAGGGCACACAATTAGAGATTTCTAATCCACTGTTTGATGTCACTCCAGACTCCAAAATGGTCACTGATATGTTTGGATTAGCAGTATCTGAAGGACACACAACCGGTGTGTGAACTAGAGACCTCTCCATATCTTTATTGGATGGGGCTGGTAGATGAAGATTTGCACTGCAATGAAATTTGTGTTTCAAATACAAATAATATATTATTAGTAAATGAATCATGCGCCAATTTTGGTTTATAAAAGTAAGGATTTTATTCAACAATTTCGTAGTGTCAAATCAATCGCAGTTATCTTAATTTATATTCTACATGAATAAACAAAAGAAAACTTAATAATAGTAGATGATGTTAAAATAATGTTGATACAAAGATATCAATATAAGATAATTTAATTTTGAAATAACAAGAGCATTGCAATCAGGAAAAGCAAAAAGATGTAACATATGATATTACTTACAACGATAAAAACTCTCTCGAGTTACAGATCATATAACTTCAGCAATAAGGTTTGAATAGTACAAAACAATGGAACATAAAAACAACTCAACTATAGTTTCAAGTAAAAAAATTCCCATGGTTATTGAAATTTGAAGTTTATGCCATTATGGTTTTCAAGTGAAATTTCGGCCACAAAATCACTGAAGCTGAATTCTAGTTCCAATGAAGTCATCTTGGCTATTTTTTCGAGCCAAGTCAAAGGCGATATACCCAAATGCTAGCTTAGCATCATTTGAACCAAAGTTACATAGAATCCATTATCAGTCAGTAAAGAATCATATAATTTGTAGTTTACAATGACCCAAGTATTTTTAAATCTTTATTTAAGATGCAAGACAGTATGAAAGGCAGTAAAAAAACTTAAAATTAATGGTTAAATAAGAAAAAGGATTAAATAAATTGATTGATGCAGCGGAAAAATTATGAATTGGCAAACCTTGCAGCAGCTGCGCTGGCAAAATGTCTGCACTCTGCTCTCAGCGGACAAGAATTACAATTTGGGCTTCTCTTCTTGCAAAAAACCTGCATAAATCAGTGAACATTCTTTTCATTATTTAACATTTTCAACTAAAAACATTATTAGAATTAATGAAAACCAATAACAGTGTAATTGACATACCTTTCCAAAGGTGATTAAGTGATAGTGAAACTGATACCTGCACGGAATTTGTAATGTATACACTAATTAATTTGCCAACTTTACAAATGAACAAACTCAAGAATATAATGAACATAGGCTTTTATAGATAACTATATGTGGTGAAGAAGCATTACAAAATTTCAGGTTCGAATTCTCGTAGTCGAGGCCAGACATATTTTTGAACAGAATCCATTAAAGGGTACCTAAACGGAATAATATTAAGGATCGCATTCATCATATAAACGCAAATATTATCTTGTAACTTGGAAGCTTTATTTTAGTAACTTACTCCTCTAGGAGATGGAATAAAAGGTCGCCAGGAAGTGGTTTCAATGGGACCCATCCCACACGCACCAATATTCTCGCTACATTCACATCAACCTAATTGAAGGAGTAATCAAATTGTAAGTTTGTAAAAAAATCGTAATTGGTTGACGAGTAACAAGTTATGAGATCCATACTGGAAAGGCAATATGTTTGAGTTCTAAAAGGCGTATACACTCCACACTTTTCAAGCCCAATCCTTCCACATCCAATAAATACTCCCTGTTAATAAACGAAAAGAAATGTCATTATTTTATCTTAAAATATAAATATCTCAATTTATCATACCAAGTTTGGACTTACTTCACAATCATTGGTGGAGCATGTCTTAACCATTCCAGGTCAATGCTTCCATGCAATTCGACTACACGATTAAGAAAGCCCTACCAAAGCACGAGACAGTTATTGCCACTAAAAAGAAGATATTGATTTACTATTATAAGACACTGAAATTTAATTAGTACCTTAATTCTCTCCGCAAGAATAGTATGTTGGCCCCTTGATTTGATTGTTTCAGCAATGACATCCACATCGGCATGCCTAACTGCCTCCCAATCGACAGAATCCGTGTGATCACTATTTCTGGGTACGAAATACTTTTTCCTCAAACTATCCCAATCTTTTTTCCCCACTTCTTTCTTCCTGGCTACATTTTTCTTCCTAGGAGTTGTCTGTTCTTCCCCTTCAGAATGTGGCTTGTCATGTGTAGTTGTCTTTCCTGCCTCACTAGAAGGCCCTTTGTCTTGCTTGTCTAAGGAATCCGAACTTTTTTGTAATCCAATCTCAACTTGTGAGTTGCATCCGAAATCCAGATTTTTATGAGTTACATTTTCTACTTCAGAGCTGCGATCTTGAGGCAAAACAAATGCATATGGTAAAGTTTTCTCCTCGATCATGTTTTCAGCTGGGCAGTCTCTCGTGATTTTAAATGTATCACCATGACATCCACAAGAAGAACCACAAAAACTTGTCTCATGCATCATCTTGGAGCTTGATAATGGATTTTCAGTATTGATCCCTCGAGGAAAGTTCGGTTTTCCAATATCCTCAATATCACATAAACCCGCTTCTTCACTTGGACTTTCAGTGACAACATATTGGGAAACACCTCTCAAGTCATTTGTGCTTCCAGTCGACTCTTGACTACAAAGAATCTCCTCATGATTGCTTGTTCGATTAGGAAACTTCGCAGCAAGTGTCATATAAGCAGAACTGCAAACAATTAGCCATAATTAGAAAATAAAAACTATTTTATAGCTTGCTCTTATTTTATAAGATTATGCATAACAAATTTAAACCTACTTTGTTACCTCGATAAAAAATCTGAAACATTTTGTGTTAAGAACACTCCCACAACTGAATCCACAACTGAACCTTTCCAAGGTTTGAACCCTCTATCCCCTATCAAAGTATATTTATCATTTCAATAAATTTATATATGTATCATAAACGTACAAAAAATGACTTTGATAGAGAGGAAAAAAAACAATATGTAAATCATAAGATGATGGTACTCCAATAAATTTACCTAGGACCTCATGCATTATCTTATTAAAGAGGTCTATTCGTTGTTTGAACAAACCCATGTCTTCTTCCCATCTCCTTTTTGTATCATCATCCACATCTTCCTCTTCTTCATCTAATCCATCTTCTTCTCTCTTGGTCAAAATCCATCGTCTCATTGACTCGGCATCTAAATCAATTATTGGTTTAAACTTTTTGGAAAGAGGCCGTTGATGGAGAACTATAGCACCTTCTTTGGCAGAAGAAGAATCATGTTGAGGAACTATAGCTCCCTCTTGGATGGGAAGAGAAGATCGATGCAGAACCATAGCACAAGAACTTACTCCCTCTTGGATGGGAAGAAAAGATTGATGCAGAACCATAGCACGAGAACTTATTTTGCACCCCTGATTGGTAATGATATCTTCGTGATTAAAGCCCACTTGTATCCCTGATAAACAAAACTTTACATTCAATGGACAGTTGTATTTTTTAAATTAATGAATTATAGTTTTATGACATACAATTAATGTAGGTGGAATTCAACACTGCTAAAGAGAATTCTTAAGAACAATACATGTCATTAATCATTTGGTCTTATCAACAAATCAAAAATAAATATCATCCACAAATGAAAATGCACAGCAATTTTTTTCTGAATGTTTTTATAGCTATCACGAATGTTTTTTCTTAATCATATAATTGGTTAACATAAATATTCTGTTGATAGTGACGGTCAATTTGTATATTTTCCAATGCCAGCCACATCAGCGCCATATAGTAGTACACAAGGGATGCTCGTAAACAAGTTAGAGGAGTATAAGGGTAAAACTGAAGGAACTAGATTTTTGTCCATGAATTTAAGACCAGAAAAGCTATATCCACAAAATTACAACAAAGTGAAAATATTACTTCATATTTGAGCCTAATCTAAAAATAGATTCATAACCGTTGAATTTTTTAAAAGAAAGAAAATGCATAACGCTTATTGACTCATCAAATAGATATATCATAAATTTACAACTTTGGTATTGTTTATTTCATCAAAATTACTATAATAGCACTGAAAAATCTAATTCTTCTATATAGTGTTTTTCAATATTTATAACTAGAAAAGGCAATAAATGAAAAAAAAAACCTGTTGATTTGCCGAGACTCCAAGACTCCAATTCCGGATAGTCATTTTCAACTAATTTGTCAATCAACGACACTGATTCATCTATCGAGGCAAAATTAACCATTTTTGTCCCTCTCCGCAAAGACCTTGATCTTTTCTTTTTCACGTGACTTCTTATCTGGAAATAAATCGAAACAATTGACACTTTTGGCCTCCTCTTCCTCTTCTTTCTTGTCTTCCTGCAACTTTTTGGGAAACTAAGCTCATTTCCTTCGCCATTTTCAAGTACTCTCTCAGTGTCAAAGTGCACAACTCCCGAAATATTTTCATTACTTGTTTGGTTCGATACAAGTATATTCTCATCTACCTCAGATTTCATTGTTGACTTTGTTTCAAGGTTCAAATCTGATGCCGCAATTACTTTATCATGGGTGGAATGGATCGAAGGAAATTCCAAGGTTTCAAACGTTGTGGCAGAAAGATTTTTTCGGATTACTTTTCGGTTCCTTTTTCGAGGCTGAGATGTACCACCGCTCTTTGTTTTCTCCTTTTTTGAAGGTGAATTTTTTACTGGTCTTTTAGGTACACAATCAACAACCACCTTTGGCCTATGTCTCTTTTTCTTGGCAGGTTTCACATTTGAATCTTTGCCATTCCTTGGTCTTTTACTATGCCTTATCGAAGGAGTTTGTGGCTCCAAATGGTTGACAGGACAGATATCTTCTAATCGTATATCTTTTCCCTTATCACCTGCATCCAAAATAAATTTTGATATCTTTGGTGTTGACATATAAAATTCTTAGCACATAAATGTCCCACAACAAATTCAAGTTTTGGTGTTAAGAAAAGAGAGACAAATTCCGTAACTATACCAATACATCAACGTAAATGACATGTGCAATTAATCACTATGAATATATATTAGCAGAAGGTAACAAAATGTATAGTTTATATGTGTAAATACAATTTTCATGGTTTCACCAGTCTACTCCAACGTAGCTATTACCACTGCGAAATACAAGTAACAACTCAAAGAGAAATCGAGCTAAGATTTTTAAAACATATCACTTACACTCAGTTGCATGAGATTCTAAGTCATTCGCTTCATCATTCGGGGGCAAAGTGACATTATTGTTGGCCGCGCATTCAAGTGGAGGAGCTATATATAGAAATTGTCACATACAAGTAAACAAAAGAATTTGGTAGCAAAATGAAAAAAAAAAAAAAAAAAAGGCTAAATATGCATCTATCTACTCACCTGATTGAGATTCTTGGTTGTTTGATTCCACAAAACTTTCATTGTTGTTAATAGCAAATTCACTTAGAGGAGCTACAGAAGGATAACTCGAAAGCTCCAAGTTCACTAAACCTTGGGCCGCATTGGAATCACATACAGAAATAGCCACATCTTCCCTGTCACAGATAGGTTTGTTTAGATCTAATGAGCCATCAGAAATCAAACAACAAACTTCAGAAGTTTGAGATTCGTGTTCCTTTCCCTCCTCTTTGACTGCAGAAGCCACAACAGACACATGTTTATCAACTTCAGCTTCTTTAATAGTTCTGGCCAAAAAACTAGGTCCTGAGTTGATAGTCAGCCTCCTTTTAGTATACACAGCTAGGGGCTTGGGAAGGACAGGCTTCACTGGTGTCTCTGGAACCCAATTTTGGTGATTATGAAGCTGTTTGTTTTCCTCCTTAATCTCCTTTCGCCTTCGCTTATACACCTTTATATCTTCCATGCCTAATACTTTTCTGAAAACCAAGAAAACATATAGTCAAAATTCATAGTAGTCAAGGGCACAAGGCGCACTCAAGGCACAAAGCCGAGCCTTTAGCCTAGGCGCAAGGCACTAAAAAAGCGCAAAAAAGGCGCTAAAAAGGCGCACTATATAAATTTCAAAAAAGAATTATAGGTGCAGAAAATTTATAAAATACACATAAAAAAACTATTAATCCACGACATGAAAGTCATATCATCATCGGTAACAATCCATAGAGCATGAAAAAAAGTCAATCAAAACCTAAAACATTAATAACATGTAACATTTTGCGATTCTCAACTACAATTAGACATCCTCAGGCGACGGAATCTCAGGCCAGAAGGACGCGCTTCTGGTTGAAAAATTGAAAAGAAAGCAGTGAGAAGATGAAAGAAAGAGAAAACAGTGGGCAGAGGAGGAAGAGAGAGAGAAAACGAGTTAGGGTTGCCGGAAGAGGAGGAAAAGAGAAGAAAACTGACCTGAAAGTGGTTGTCGGCGCCGGAAAATGGAGCTCCTTATGATCTCCTGCCAAAGATAGAAGACGGCTGCAAAGTAAATTAATCGAGTTAGAGTTCAAGTGTTGATTTTCTATTATAAAATGGATAGTTTTTGTTTTTATTAAAATCAATTGATGTAAGTAATCACAATTCACAGGCATGAAGCAGAATTCAGCTTGAATTTGTGGATGTTTGGTTAATAAAACTAGAAACTCAACGGAGGAGTTCTTGCTTTTCCGTTCCAGCGAAGAAAGTTTAGATAACATACCTAATTTCATATACATTCACGGCGATTGTTGATCATGGCGACCGTTTTATTGCCGGATACGGCCGTTTGTTTGAACTCTAATTCTTTTGAACCAACCAGCAAGTATTTTGAAGATTCTTTTGTAAACCATATTTAACCTTCACTCTGAGAGCTATACTCAAATTCAAATTCCATAATATAATTTATCTAAAAAGATTTGCTATCTTATAATTAAAAAATCAAAAAAATATATTTTTTTCAATATCGAACCGTTAACTATCGCCGGAAATTTCTTAATGTCGCCGACGATAATTATGTTTTCCTCTTTTGCCCATACAGCTCTATTTCTTCTTTTCTCCTTATTTTCTTCATTATTTTTCAGTTAATGTAAATGATCTTTTACAAGTTGAAAAATTTACTCTAAACAGTTTTAAAAAATATGGATGTTTTGTTTACATACCTTGCTTACACTAGTCGCCGGTATAATTTCGATTTCCGAATTCCGATACAAATTGAACGCAAAATTGTAATCCTCACACTTCCATCAGTTAAAGTAGAACAAAAATGACAACAAAATTCACCGGAAACAGCCCCAATTCAGCGTTTGAAGTCGTACTCCGACGAGCTCTAATTATCTTTAAATCATGCTTGCATGAGCCTAGTTTGACTTTGCCCAAAGGTTTCCAGTTCTGAGTTCGATTATGAGATTGATTTTGAGAATAGAAGGTGGAATGTGGAGAATCGAAGAGAGAATGCTCAATAACGAAATCTTACCCTAAGTAAAAACTTTTAAACCCTCATTTGGTCAATGCAGAAAAAAGAATTGGGTAAACTACTGCTGAATTTGAGAGCTTCGCTTTGATTGTAAAATCAATAGAAATGGTGGCCGGATTAGCGACAGATAGCTTGAACGGTGGTTAGAAGAAGGAAGTGGCGTTGAGTTGAAATTGATGAGAATATAATGAAAGCTACTTTTCCCATTTCTTTCTTCTTCTTTTTATAATTGGTTCTTAATTTTTTTTCTTGATTTATATCAAAACTTTGCCATATTGCATGATATAATAATTATAATACTTTTTTTAAAAGGGTAATTTTTCTTTTTATCATTTTTTTTTGTTAGATTTTGGACTTTACAATTCATATATTTTACAAATCTCAAAATATTTTTTGCTTTTACCATCTTTTAATATTGATTTTTCAAACCTTCTTAATTACATTTTCTTTCCTATTTAATTTGATTTTCGTAATTTCAAACGTCCATATCTCACAAACCGTTGATTTTTTAGAATCGACGATTTGAAATATTTTTTTATCTTAATTTTATCTTTAAAATGACATCCACTTTGATTTTTTCGAAAAAAATAAGGTATAGCAATCTTATACACTGTATAATTGTTGTATAATATTGTTTTTATTATTTTTCATGAAGACGTTATACATTATATAATAGTTGTATAATGTATATATATATAATATTTTTTCTTTTATGTTTACTACTGAATTTCTCACAAAAATTATGGCATAAAGATCATAAACATGTCTTATACAGTGTATAATAGTAGTATAAGACGAGTTTATAATTTTCATGCCATGAGAATTATAGAATATTCAATATTGTTGGTCCCACT